>VYZU01064748.1:43602-60192 GCA_013401355.1 Ceyx cyanopectus | reverse complement strand
CCCTCAAACTCTAAATATATCTAATATTACTTATTGTGAATGACAGATAAATTTTTGGTCATTGTTAAAGATTAATGTTTTTCAGAAGTTTAATGAAAGACTGTTTATACGGTTATTGGTGAACCAGCCAATAGAATATTTGATGCTGTAGTGGCATGCACACTATGGAAAGGGAGGGCTAGCTGAGGGAGGTCTTGAGTGTGGATCTGGAGCAGGAAAAGCAATTTCTGGGTCAATGAGTGCTGCAGCGTACGTTACTATCTTTATATAATATTTTGTTAGTACTGTTATTACTGGTGTTCTTCTCCTCTTGTGTTGTTCTATTAAATTCTCCTTATCTCAACTCACAGGGTTTTATCTTTTTCTCCTCCCACGGTGTGGGGAAAGCAGCTGTGAGGTGCTCAGTTGCTGTCTCAGCATAAGCAATGATGACAATATAAAACTTTCAGGTCTTTAATACCTTATACTCTGAAAAGCTTTTTGAGACAAATGTGACACAATTTCACAGTGATAGCAGGGATTTCCTGTTTAGCAGGTTATCTAGTTAAAGGCACTGTGTATAAGGAGCTGTATGTATATGGAAGACTCTGGGAACATAGTAGAACTGTGGGAAATGCTATCTGAGGATGCCTGACAGACTGATTCTAATCCTAGAAGCTCATCGTTCTACTTTGTATTTTAAGTCTTTACAGAAAAGCAGTTATACAAATTGTAGACCTAGTTTAAATTCCTTTGTAGTGGGATTTTATTTCCATCTGCCTATTCCTGGAGAGTTCTCCAGACCTGAGGAGAATTCATTAAATGTAAATTGTTAAAGAACGTACACCTTAGCTGGAAAAACACCTCAACAAAACACAACCCAAAACAAACAAAAGCCCCTCAAAACCAAACCAACAAACAAACAAAAAACCCCAAATAAAATGTACCAAAAACCCCACAACTGAGTTAGTGAAAGATGTAAACTGTGAACTTGAGTCTGTTATTTCATCTGGAAAAAGAGAGAGGTAGGTTCCTGTTGCCCACAATTGTGTTTTGTGTAAAGTTGAAAATCTTTAGCTATTGAAACAGAAAGAACTGCAATTGGTACTATACTCCTTGGTCTGCAGGTTGCAATACTTTGAAGGGAGGTAAATGTTACTGTTCATATTCTATGATATGTGAAACTTCATTTGGGTGAAATGAAATTTAGGCTTTCAGTATGGTGTGTGATTTCCCTTCTGCTTAGAGAGGAGCTGCTATCATCACTATGCCACAAAACCTGTGAAATCAGTATTACTGAGCAGCAGAAAGTTTGTTTCCATGTTTGCTAGATCAACATGTTGTTTGTTAGAGGTGAATCTCATTTTCAGAAACCGTAACCAATTATGTAGTGTCTAAAAGCCAGTTTCTCATCTGTCTTGGAGATGACAACCTCGTTGGTGTCTTTATAAATAAAGTATGCTAATTTAATTTATTTTTTTTTTTCCACTAATGCAGCCTGGAACATGACCAAGCTCATATGTGAAGAAGGTTTGAAGATGTCTTATTAAAAATTCCTGAAATTACTTCACTTCTGTGTTAGTGAGTACAGAATTTAATGTAATACCTTTCACTGGAAATGCAGTAATTGCCTATGGAATATATAGAAAATAGTTTCTCCAGTATTCATCTTCTATTTTTTCATTATAATAAGCACTTTTAGTTGTGTCCTATAAAGACACAATGCAAACATTATACATCTTTTTATTATTTCATGTCTAAATTTAGGTACAACTAATATTTAAAGATGGAATTATTTTTTTTTCTCCCTATTNTTATTTTTATTAATATGCTCTCTTGAGTAATAATTTAATAAGTTCTTTAACATCTTTGATTCATTCTAATGAGTTTTTTAACAAAAAACTCACTAATCACTTTGTCAATTTACTAACATCCTCCCTTACCTACCTCTCTAATATCAGTGGTTATAGGGAGAAGTTGTTATTTATGTTTCACACAAATTCTTGGCTATAGATGTTTCTTTAGGAAAAAATACAGCCTAGCATCACTGTCAGTGCACTATCTGAGCAATATCTTAGGATTTTCTTAGAGTAGAAATTCCTCACTTGTCCTCCACAAAGAGTTTATCCCACACACACAGTTTCCTCAAAAGATGAAGCCTATGTTCTTCACTTTGGAGTTTCAGCTACTTCTCAGCTTTTTTCTGTCCTATTGTTTTAATATATCTCAATATATCTCAGTGCTAATTTTCAGTGATTTTTCTAAACTGGCTCTCAAACTCATGAAAGCTGATTTTTCAGTTCTCTTATTTTTTACAAATATCTGGCTCTGCATTTCACTACAAAGTTCTGCTGTGTCTCAAGAGTAAATCAGAGCAATTAGCATCTGTCCCATTTGGCTAATTACTACATCAACCTTACAAATTTGAAGAAAAACAAAATATGAGACTTAAAAATGTTGGAACATAAAATAAAGGAAACGTAAGATACTCAAATAATGTTTCACATTCTAACCTCCCTCAAACTCTAAATATATCTAATATTACTTATTGTGAATGACAGATAAATTTTTGGTCATTGTTAAAGATTAATGTTTTTCAGAAGTTTAATGAAAGACTGTTTATACGGTTATTGGTGAACCAGCCAATAGAATATTTGATGCTGTAGTGGCATGCACACTATGGAAAGGGAGGGCTAGCTGAGGGAGGTCTTGAGTGTGGATCTGGAGCAGGAAAAGCAATTTCTGGGTCAATGAGTGCTGCAGCGTACGTTACTATCTTTATATAATATTTTGTTAGTACTGTTATTACTGGTGTTCTTCTCCTCTTGTGTTGTTCTATTAAATTCTCCTTATCTCAACTCACAGGGTTTTATCTTTTTCTCCTCCCACGGTGTGGGGAAAGCAGCTGTGAGGTGCTCAGTTGCTGTCTCAGCATAAGCAATGATGACAATATAAAACTTTCAGGTCTTTAATACCTTATACTCTGAAAAGCTTTTTGAGACAAATGTGACACAATTTCACAGTGATAGCAGGGATTTCCTGTTTAGCAGGTTATCTAGTTAAAGGCACTGTGTATAAGGAGCTGTATGTATATGGAAGACTCTGGGAACATAGTAGAACTGTGGGAAATGCTATCTGAGGATGCCTGACAGACTGATTCTAATCCTAGAAGCTCATCGTTCTACTTTGTATTTTAAGTCTTTACAGAAAAGCAGTTATACAAATTGTAGACCTAGTTTAAATTCCTTTGTAGTGGGATTTTATTTCCATCTGCCTATTCCTGGAGAGTTCTCCAGACCTGAGGAGAATTCATTAAATGTAAATTGTTAAAGAACGTACACCTTAGCTGGAAAAACACCTCAACAAAACACAACCCAAAACAAACAAAAGCCCCTCAAAACCAAACCAACAAACAAACAAAAAACCCCAAATAAAATGTACCAAAAACCCCACAACTGAGTTAGTGAAAGATGTAAACTGTGAACTTGAGTCTGTTATTTCATCTGGAAAAAGAGAGAGGTAGGTTCCTGTTGCCCACAATTGTGTTTTGTGTAAAGTTGAAAATCTTTAGCTATTGAAACAGAAAGAACTGCAATTGGTACTATACTCCTTGGTCTGCAGGTTGCAATACTTTGAAGGGAGGTAAATGTTACTGTTCATATTCTATGATATGTGAAACTTCATTTGGGTGAAATGAAATTTAGGCTTTCAGTATGGTGTGTGATTTCCCTTCTGCTTAGAGAGGAGCTGCTATCATCACTATGCCACAAAACCTGTGAAATCAGTATTACTGAGCAGCAGAAAGTTTGTTTCCATGTTTGCTAGATCAACATGTTGTTTGTTAGAGGTGAATCTCATTTTCAGAAACCGTAACCAATTATGTAGTGTCTAAAAGCCAGTTTCTCATCTGTCTTGGAGATGACAACCTCGTTGGTGTCTTTATAAATAAAGTATGCTAATTTAATTTATTTTTTTTTTTCCACTAATGCAGCCTGGAACATGACCAAGCTCATATGTGAAGAAGGTTTGAAGATGTCTTATTAAAAATTCCTGAAATTACTTCACTTCTGTGTTAGTGAGTACAGAATTTAATGTAATACCTTTCACTGGAAATGCAGTAATTGCCTATGGAATATATAGAAAATAGTTTCTCCAGTATTCATCTTCTATTTTTTCATTATAATAAGCACTTTTAGTTGTGTCCTATAAAGACACAATGCAAACATTATACATCTTTTTATTATTTCATGTCTAAATTTAGGTACAACTAATATTTAAAGATGGAATTATTTTTTTTTCTCCCTATTTCTCTTGATAAATATGTCCCTAGTGGATGTGGGATTTTATAGACAAATATTAAATGGCAGAAATCACAATTTAAGGTGGTCATCACTAAAGAATGAATGTAATAATGTGATTTAGAAAAAAAAAAATGTATTGGGTGTGTTCATGTACTTTATTTAATAGTGGCCATGGCTAGAGTAGAAAAATTGTAAATATGCAATAGACTCTGATAATCAAAGTAGCTTGATGGATCATTCTATGTGTGCTAAATTTATGTGAAAACTGAATCACATGCACCCTTTGGAAGAAATTAGATTCTACTTTTGAAGTATAGGACACGCTTAGGAAAGCGGATTTGGCAAACAGTGATGTGAAGCAGAGGCAGACAACCCTTAGTGAGCATTCTGGAAACCTAAAAGAGCAAAAAGGGCAGGGAGATAAATACTTGCTTTATTTTGTCTTACCAAGTTGCAATATATTTATTTAATTGTCCGACTTGATTTTGCAGTCAAGGGACCTGGAGATTTTTCTGTAATATTGGTGAGGCAACAGCACACTTCACAGTCTTTTCATGAATTCAGAGAGAAACATTTACATCACCAGCTGAAACACTCAACTGCTCATAGCTATTTATCTGAAACAAGGGAGGATTACATTCTCCTTTGTGTTGAGATGAAGTGAGCTTCTTTGTGTTATTCTCTGTATTTCAGGGACACATCACCCTTGACCATCCTGACTGAGCCTTCTTCCACTATAGAGGTCACATTGCACCTCTAGGGTTTTATCAGTCACAGACTATGGCATTAAAGACAGGAATACCTGTCAAGTACCCAATATGCCAAGTGCCTGACAGCACCAATGAAATTATTTACATACATAGTTATAACTTTGTTTGTTTGTTTGATTCTTGATGCTCTTTTTACCACCCTTATCCTCACAGAAGAAGAACCTGACATCATTTATTTTTTTCACCTTCAGTTCCAGCATTTCTACACCCTACCCAATTTTGTGTTTTGTCACCACTGTGTTGGTGACAGCAGTGCACAGCATTACTGGCACAGTTACCTCCAACAGTACTGGCCCCGGGCAAACACACTGCCAAGGGGACCCAGTGCTCCCTGCAGGGATCTGTGAGGCTCAGCACTCTCCTGCTGCTACCTTTACACACCTGTGAGATCCACCTTACCTTCCTGGCACTGTCTTTAACCCTGGCAGCTTCTCATACTGCTGTTGTTATGTCCAGTCATTTCTCATGTCATGTTCTGTAGTTTCTCACATTCCATTCAGTTAACTTCAACTCAGGGACAGGTCAGCAGTCAGTTGCCTGCCTGAAACCCTAACAAATATGTAAAGGCTTGTATTGGTTTGACTCTGAGCAGAAGCTAAGCACCCACGTAGCCACTCACACACTTTCCCCGCATCCCCCACCCTGCTACTACAGGAGAGTAAATAGGAAGACCAAGCAAGAAAACTCATGTGTTGAGATAAATACAGTTTAATAAGTGAAGAGGAACTGCTTCCTCCCTCCCCCCCAAAATAAACCAACCTCAAAACAAAAAAAAAAAGTGTTGCTAAGGCAATAGCTGACCATGTCCCACAAGCAGACTGATGCAGTTTCTAAAGGACAACTATCTTGAATGAACCCCTCCCTCCTGTTGTTTGTTTTATTTATTTATTTATTTCTGAGCATGGCACCATATGGCCTGGAATTTCCCTTTAGCTCCTTTTGGGTCAGCTGTCCCTTCTGTGTTCCTCGCAGCCTTTTGCCCACTCCACTGTTTGCTTGGTGGAGGGGAGAGTAAGAAACAGAGAAAGACTTGACATTGAAAGTAGCGCTCAGCAACAGTGAAAAAATAGATGTGTTATCAACACTGTTTTAGTCACAAACCCAAAACACAGCACCATACGGGCTGCTATGGAGAAAATCAGCTCCATTACAGACAGAACCAGTGTACGTGTTGTTTAAGAATAATGTAAGCTACCAACATCATATGAGTACACAGGATAAATAATAAAATTAATTTTTGTGTTTCATTTTTCGGGCCTTTATGAACTTGCTTGTAGAAAAGTTAGGAGAAAAATGAGCCTTTATGAAAGGACTGTTTCAAGACTTATACCATGAAGTTCAGCAATGTAATGAGAATTATGTAAGACTAACCCATTAAAAGGCTGTTGTCTGGCTGTCAGTATGAAGTTATTATTTAAGATCTTTCCTCTACAACTTTAGAGATCAGACTGAAATACTCTGACTTATATCAGAGGACTCACATTATCTGTAATTCCTTATTTTAAAACAATTCTGTTTTGAAACTGATGGGTTCACCTATACTGGGGGTAGTATGGGAGCATCAAGTAGATTAAAATAAAATATCCACAGGTTCTTTAATTATTAGTATTACATTGATGTTACAATTGCAATGGAAAAGAAAAATGGATTCCTCTGAAGTCTGCTGCCACATCTGCTTGTCTTTACAAGTTCTACACAATATACCCTGATACATATACCTATGGTAACTACGGACCAAAGGAACATCTTTCACAAACAGCATGTACTTCTCCTGTTTATATAAAAGACTTCCAAGAGCTCCTTTAATGTATAACTCACAGCCATTATTCAGTTGCAGGTTGGACTTCTTAATGTATTACAGTAATGATACTTCTCTGAATGCATACAACTGATTTGGGCATCTGACAGTGCATTAATCATAAAGACTAATATGTTTCCGCATAGTGCAGCTTTAGAAGAAGGATATTTTGTCAAGGTTTAATCACTTGCCACTGAACCCTTCACTGTAAATTGACAGTGGCATTCCATGAGACTTTTCTAAGGTCTAAAGCATATGAATATGCTACCCTTAGAAGGGTCTAGTGATATTGCATCCTTTTTATAAATTAGGTAGATTAGACTTGAAAGGTGTCATGCTTTCTGAAATAACATATATAAGAATTCTGAAATATTTAAGAAGAAAGCAGATTAACTAGGCAATATCTTGCCCATGGTCTGATCCTCTTGTGATCTTCAGCTTCATATATACCACTTAGTGATCAACATCAAATCAGCTTCCTTCTTGCTGTGTCAGTTCTGTGGCATCAATATATGAATAGAAAAGTGAACTGTATTCTATTTTGGTCATATAGTTGTCAGGACTGTTGAGTAGATTCTTACCAGAGTATGTGTTGTTGGGAGATGTATTAAAATTCATCTTGACTTTCAGAATCCAGTTTACATTCATCAGCCAGATTTTTGAAAGACATCAGATAGACCTACTGCTTTTCACAGACCAGGCATGACCCCTTTCCTGTGATCTGTGCTTCACTCCATTTTGGTCACCTGTATAATTTCTGAGGCTGGGTGTCTGGCATTATTCAAGTGTCCTGGGAGAGATTTATTAGATTTTTTACTGACTAGATTCATTACTACAGAATCACAAAAACATCTTAATGTCATTTTTCCTCCATCCCTTCCTCAATCTATTAATCTCTTTATTTATTTCAATGTGAACTGAACTCAACTAAAGTTCAGAATCTAGGCCTGTATTTATTATAATCTGAACATATTGCTAATGTCAATAATTGTGAGGTAAAAAATACTGGAGTCCACAATGTAGTTTTTGTAGTCACTTTCAGTCAATGTCTGTAAGTTCAGAATCTTTTAGAAACAAAGCAAAAACTGATCTATGAAACAGTTCCACTTACTCCTGAAGGGCTGTGCCAGATATGAATCTGTTGAGCATCTTTCANTGTATTTAAGGATACTTTAATATAAATTCTTGGTCTCCTTATAGTCTCTTGTTATAAAAAAAGAAATAACCATAAAATCTAACCATAAAGTTAATAACAAATCAGATTAAAATATAGTTATATACCACATCTAAAAATTATTTGAAGTGTTAAGTAAAAAAAGATGACCAAGTCACACATACACTATAGGAGAAAATAAAAATAAAAGAAACACTGATAGTCCCCAAACAAGAATAAGTTATTACAAGTGGATTTTTTTCTGAATTAGACTATTTCAAATTAAGATATGTATAATATGAATTGAGGTACATGAATTCTATGGGATGGGCTTTATGTCACATGGATAGAATTGTTAATTCAATGTGTACAAGCTGATAACAATGCTGGGTCTTGGTCTATTAATCTTATTTATTTTGAGATGTAACATTTCAAACTGTCTTCCCAGCATTTTTGTTACAATAATTAATCTGGACAGAACAAAGACAGAGTTATAACTTGCTTAATCACTGCATCCAGGAGGAAAATGGACAAAAGGAAAACTGGAACTGATATTTTCCCCATTTCAAAGTCCCATTCAATGTTCAGTGTTGCTAAGACAGCATTTGACATTGTTCAGAGCTAGTAGCAAACCGCTAACGTCTGGGAGTAATGAGAGAACAGGGAGGAAATCATGCCTTTGTGACAGAATAATATCTTTTCTTGGCTCTTCCTGAGGCAATACAGCTATATACTTCTTTTTAAATGGGACTACAGAGAAAAAGACATGCTACCTCAGAAGAAACAAAATGTTTTTTTTCCAAGCTTTTCTACTATCTTGGTAGCAGATACATTTGTTAAAGCCTTCCTTAATATTCAAATAGATTTATGTAAGGCACTGATGAATATGCTGGAAACACCAGAATCAAGTAGACTTCCTATTGATGGTAATAACACTGTCACACTACCACAGTCCTAAACCCTAATATGATGGCAAATTGGAAGGGTAATGTTTATTATAAAACAGATAAATGAGATATTGCTTATGATTTGCATATGACTTGCATGAAATTTGGACATGCCTCACAATTCATAGTTAATGTCCTATTGCCATCAGAATAGACAAGCTTGCTTATTTGTTGTTAGGTAATTAAGTCCTTTGAAACAAAGTAAACAGACAGCACTTCTTAATACTACTTTCAGCTTTAAATTGTTGCAGGAGACTGATATACCATGTCCCAACCTGTTCCTTCCTGTAAGTAGCAGAACTTCAGTTATTTACATGTTAACTTCTCTCCTTGCCTATGGCTATCAAAGATGTCTCCTGTGGCCTTTTTTTAAGCAGCACTAATTACTTACTCACGTGACTGGTTTGACTTGTCTGCCTCAGGCATGTCTTATGACACAACAGTAAGCTCAATACAAGTGCTCACATTCAACAAATCTCTCAGGCTGCCTTTCACACTCAGAAGTTGCAAGCACCATTTGTTGAATTTCTTAGGAGGGTCACATTGCCTTATTGCATATGGGTTGAGGAAAGGAGGCCCACAATGTCTTGAGCCATTTTGGAATTTCTCTATTTCANTCTTAATGTCATTTTACATCCATCCCTTCCTCAATCTATTAATCTCTTTATTTATTTCAATGTGAACTGAACTCAACTAAAGTTCAGAATCTAGGCCTGTATTTATTATAATCTGAACATATTGCTAATGTCAATAATTGTGAGGTAAAAAATACTGGAGTCCACAATGTAGTTTTTGTAGTCACTTTCAGTCAATGTCTGTAAGTTCAGAATCTTTTAGAAACAAAGCAAAAACTGATCTATGAAACAGTTCCACTTACTCCTGAAGGGCTGTGCCAGATATGAATCTGTTGAGCATCTTTCAAGAAAAAGCAATATTTGAAACTATCAATGCATGCAATATAGAGTAAGATAACAGAATGGGTAGTGACTACTGGAGAACCATCTTAACATCTACTATTATCTTAGTAATGTAAATACCATTCTATGAATTAAAATACGTATTTATGTATTTTTAAAAGTATAATAAAAATTCTAAAAGAAAGCAAGAAAATATTAGATTTTAATAATGTTTCTGTATTTAAGGATACTTTAATATAAATTCTTGGTCTCCTTATAGTCTCTTGTTATAAAAAAAGAAATAACCATAAAATCTAACCATAAAGTTAATAACAAATCAGATTAAAATATAGTTATATACCACATCTAAAAATTATTTGAAGTGTTAAGTAAAAAAAGATGACCAAGTCACACATACACTATAGGAGAAAATAAAAATAAAAGAAACACTGATAGTCCCCAAACAAGAATAAGTTATTACAAGTGGATTTTTTTCTGAATTAGACTATTTCAAATTAAGATATGTATAATATGAATTGAGGTACATGAATTCTATGGGATGGGCTTTATGTCACATGGATAGAATTGTTAATTCAATGTGTACAAGCTGATAACAATGCTGGGTCTTGGTCTATTAATCTTATTTATTTTGAGATGTAACATTTCAAACTGTCTTCCCAGCATTTTTGTTACAATAATTAATCTGGACAGAACAAAGACAGAGTTATAACTTGCTTAATCACTGCATCCAGGAGGAAAATGGACAAAAGGAAAACTGGAACTGATATTTTCCCCATTTCAAAGTCCCATTCAATGTTCAGTGTTGCTAAGACAGCATTTGACATTGTTCAGAGCTAGTAGCAAACCGCTAACGTCTGGGAGTAATGAGAGAACAGGGAGGAAATCATGCCTTTGTGACAGAATAATATCTTTTCTTGGCTCTTCCTGAGGCAATACAGCTATATACTTCTTTTTAAATGGGACTACAGAGAAAAAGACATGCTACCTCAGAAGAAACAAAATGTTTTTTTTCCAAGCTTTTCTACTATCTTGGTAGCAGATACATTTGTTAAAGCCTTCCTTAATATTCAAATAGATTTATGTAAGGCACTGATGAATATGCTGGAAACACCAGAATCAAGTAGACTTCCTATTGATGGTAATAACACTGTCACACTACCACAGTCCTAAACCCTAATATGATGGCAAATTGGAAGGGTAATGTTTATTATAAAACAGATAAATGAGATATTGCTTATGATTTGCATATGACTTGCATGAAATTTGGACATGCCTCACAATTCATAGTTAATGTCCTATTGCCATCAGAATAGACAAGCTTGCTTATTTGTTGTTAGGTAATTAAGTCCTTTGAAACAAAGTAAACAGACAGCACTTCTTAATACTACTTTCAGCTTTAAATTGTTGCAGGAGACTGATATACCATGTCCCAACCTGTTCCTTCCTGTAAGTAGCAGAACTTCAGTTATTTACATGTTAACTTCTCTCCTTGCCTATGGCTATCAAAGATGTCTCCTGTGGCCTTTTTTTAAGCAGCACTAATTACTTACTCACGTGACTGGTTTGACTTGTCTGCCTCAGGCATGTCTTATGACACAACAGTAAGCTCAATACAAGTGCTCACATTCAACAAATCTCTCAGGCTGCCTTTCACACTCAGAAGTTGCAAGCACCATTTGTTGAATTTCTTAGGAGGGTCACATTGCCTTATTGCATATGGGTTGAGGAAAGGAGGCCCACAATGTCTTGAGCCATTTTGGAATTTCTCTATTTCAGTGTTTCAAGGAAAAATGAGCAGAATTTTCCATGTATGATAGTGTCCTTCATTATTATTCCCTGTCATCTCAGATAATACCTAGTGTCTTGGCTGTTGTTTATTCAGTATTCAAAATACTCTTGCTGGCTGAGTTAAGCAGCTGTCTCTGGGACCGTGATATCCCCTACATCTTGAATGGCTTCTGGTAGGTTCAGCAGACTAAGACAGTCACATCTATTAATAACTTATGTGTCTCATCTTCATGTCTGAGTAGTCACTATCATACTTGGGAGGCTGGACTACCCTAACACATCACTAAAAACCTGCTTCTGACATAAGTACATTTACTGCCACCCTTCAAATCTTCCCTTCCATGCTATCTCAAACCTCATCATCAGAAGGTGTGGAAAACAAAGCAGGGAAACAAAAAGACAGGTGTTGCCTGGCACAAGCCTTGCAACTGTGAACCATCTGTTTGTGGTATACATACTCCTATACACTATTTGCTGTAGAAATCTTACAGCTACACTATTTAAAGGAGTAAATTCAGTCTCTGTAGAAGTTCGTTAATCAGAGGTACAGTAGCAATTGTAATGCTGTTTGTTGAATTATAAATTTTCCTTCACCTCCAATCTTCCAGGAGCCCATATGTAGCAGATGGTGAATAAAAGGACCCACTGAACATCCTGGGAATGCTGAGGAAAGGTGGTTCTTCACAGTGTTATTCATGAAGTTGTTTCTGGTAGGATGGAGAGGAATATGCCCCATGTATCATCTTGCTGGAACATAGGAAATTGGTTTCAAGCTTGATGTCCTCAAAGATAGGCAAAAAGGTCCAGATCACATGAATGTTGGCCTAACCCACGTATGTGATGACCAGTAGTCATAGTGCCATACCATGCAGCCACAGAAGATTCAATTGCCTGAGCTAACTTCAGCCATAGATCATGANGGATGGGCTTTATGTCACATGGATAGAATTGTTAATTCAATGTGTACAAGCTGATAACAATGCTGGGTCTTGGTCTATTAATCTTATTTATTTTGAGATGTAACATTTCAAACTGTCTTCCCAGCATTTTTGTTACAATAATTAATCTGGACAGAACAAAGACAGAGTTATAACTTGCTTAATCACTGCATCCAGGAGGAAAATGGACAAAAGGAAAACTGGAACTGATATTTTCCCCATTTCAAAGTCCCATTCAATGTTCAGTGTTGCTAAGACAGCATTTGACATTGTTCAGAGCTAGTAGCAAACCGCTAACGTCTGGGAGTAATGAGAGAACAGGGAGGAAATCATGCCTTTGTGACAGAATAATATCTTTTCTTGGCTCTTCCTGAGGCAATACAGCTATATACTTCTTTTTAAATGGGACTACAGAGAAAAAGACATGCTACCTCAGAAGAAACAAAATGTTTTTTTTCCAAGCTTTTCTACTATCTTGGTAGCAGATACATTTGTTAAAGCCTTCCTTAATATTCAAATAGATTTATGTAAGGCACTGATGAATATGCTGGAAACACCAGAATCAAGTAGACTTCCTATTGATGGTAATAACACTGTCACACTACCACAGTCCTAAACCCTAATATGATGGCAAATTGGAAGGGTAATGTTTATTATAAAACAGATAAATGAGATATTGCTTATGATTTGCATATGACTTGCATGAAATTTGGACATGCCTCACAATTCATAGTTAATGTCCTATTGCCATCAGAATAGACAAGCTTGCTTATTTGTTGTTAGGTAATTAAGTCCTTTGAAACAAAGTAAACAGACAGCACTTCTTAATACTACTTTCAGCTTTAAATTGTTGCAGGAGACTGATATACCATGTCCCAACCTGTTCCTTCCTGTAAGTAGCAGAACTTCAGTTATTTACATGTTAACTTCTCTCCTTGCCTATGGCTATCAAAGATGTCTCCTGTGGCCTTTTTTTAAGCAGCACTAATTACTTACTCACGTGACTGGTTTGACTTGTCTGCCTCAGGCATGTCTTATGACACAACAGTAAGCTCAATACAAGTGCTCACATTCAACAAATCTCTCAGGCTGCCTTTCACACTCAGAAGTTGCAAGCACCATTTGTTGAATTTCTTAGGAGGGTCACATTGCCTTATTGCATATGGGTTGAGGAAAGGAGGCCCACAATGTCTTGAGCCATTTTGGAATTTCTCTATTTCAGTGTTTCAAGGAAAAATGAGCAGAATTTTCCATGTATGATAGTGTCCTTCATTATTATTCCCTGTCATCTCAGATAATACCTAGTGTCTTGGCTGTTGTTTATTCAGTATTCAAAATACTCTTGCTGGCTGAGTTAAGCAGCTGTCTCTGGGACCGTGATATCCCCTACATCTTGAATGGCTTCTGGTAGGTTCAGCAGACTAAGACAGTCACATCTATTAATAACTTATGTGTCTCATCTTCATGTCTGAGTAGTCACTATCATACTTGGGAGGCTGGACTACCCTAACACATCACTAAAAACCTGCTTCTGACATAAGTACATTTACTGCCACCCTTCAAATCTTCCCTTCCATGCTATCTCAAACCTCATCATCAGAAGGTGTGGAAAACAAAGCAGGGAAACAAAAAGACAGGTGTTGCCTGGCACAAGCCTTGCAACTGTGAACCATCTGTTTGTGGTATACATACTCCTATACACTATTTGCTGTAGAAATCTTACAGCTACACTATTTAAAGGAGTAAATTCAGTCTCTGTAGAAGTTCGTTAATCAGAGGTACAGTAGCAATTGTAATGCTGTTTGTTGAATTATAAATTTTCCTTCACCTCCAATCTTCCAGGAGCCCATATGTAGCAGATGGTGAATAAAAGGACCCACTGAACATCCTGGGAATGCTGAGGAAAGGTGGTTCTTCACAGTGTTATTCATGAAGTTGTTTCTGGTAGGATGGAGAGGAATATGCCCCATGTATCATCTTGCTGGAACATAGGAAATTGGTTTCAAGCTTGATGTCCTCAAAGATAGGCAAAAAGGTCCAGATCACATGAATGTTGGCCTAACCCACGTATGTGATGACCAGTAGTCATAGTGCCATACCATGCAGCCACAGAAGATTCAATTGCCTGAGCTAACTTCAGCCATAGATCATGAAGCACTGCAGACTCCAAGACATTTCTTTGGAGTCTACAATGCTATGGTGCTCTTTGCTGTAAGAGATAGTAAGTGAGAGAGGCTGAAATGTTTTAAATTTGAGATACTGCTCTGTACAGGACAAATCACTTTTCATACTTCCTTCTCTGTGAGAAAAGAGCAGGGAGAAGTGCAGTGCTTCTGACAGGCATCCCCTGCCTTGGAGGGGTTGAAGATATAGATCCTAATCACACCCTGTCAATGTAGATTTTTTGGCGTTGATAAACCATATATGTTTAAACACACAGACTACTATGTGATTTCTCTTTTCTGTTGACCCTGTCTGCAGACTGGCTGCCTACAGAAGGAATAGAATTAGTTTCATAATACGTGTCTGATATTAACTGAGGTTGTTGCCCTGAGCATCTTCTGGATGGACTCAGCATAGCAGGAAGACAATAATTTTCTTCTGTTTTACCTAGTTAGAATAAGAACAATTCTGTAGCCAAACATATTTGAATGTTACTAAGTATGTTCAAAAAGCACAAGTGATGGCAAAAGGTTTGTATCAGCTTTTAATTTAACCAGAACAGTTCACTAATCTCTAACAGAAATCCTTTCAAGTATTGCTTAATACAAAAGCCTAGAAGAGGTATAATTTTAAGCAGCAAAGTACTATAGATTCATGTAGGCAAAGATTTTTTTTCCTTCCTTTAGTGTGCTTATAACTTCAATTAATTCTAAGAACTCAAACCAAGTACCTTGCATTTGGACTTTTCCTACATTATAATAGCTCTTGAACTTTTCTTTCTAATGTATGACAGAGCAGTGCTTTTAGTATGCAGTTACAGTAAATGGAGACATGCATTTAGCATTTTAAGCCTCTAGCAGGTCTTTCTTTCTACACAGCAGCTCACCATTTGAATATTAATATCATGCTTGGTAATACAGAAACTCATGGTGAATTTCCTTTGTCTGTAAATGCCTGTTTAACAAGTATTTTATATTCAGGAAAAGATCTTGGATTCTATACCTACACTTACCCTTAGAGTCTGAATGACTTACTAGCAAGGTGCTGTGGCATTCAGTACCTTTACATACATTTCTGAAGAAGGTTGCAAGCTACTGCTATGAGATTTTCCATTTTTTTGGTAATGTGTTCTATTTCAAAAGAGCAAAACAGCCTGTAGCTCTTATATTTATATGATTCTCATGTTGAAACCTAAGACATGTTAAAGAAAAATACAATTATTTCAGTTCTTGTTTTACACTGGAATTACCAAATATTTTTCAGTATTTTTGTATGCAATTTTAGCAACTGCACAGTTTTTATGCTTATCTTTCCTTAAATCAAAATTCCTATCTTGCAAATACATAAAAATCAGTGTTAGACTTTAACAACAATTAAATAGTTCTTGAAACCTGTGCTGGATTCATGATTCTGTGTTTTATATTATCCATTCTTGTCCCTCCTATTTCTCTTCCTTAAAATTCCAAGTAAAATCAGAGAGTGATATTTCCACTGGTCCAAATTAGAACAGTCACGGAGTTATTTGGAACTATGCTTATTAAAATTTCATTATCCTCTATATAAGTAATTATCCCCTGTAGTTTTTACTAGATTTCCCTTTTAGTCAAAGGCACTGGCTTTACAGCTTTAAGAATGCAATGGATATAGTTGCCAGTCATCATCCCTATTACAGTATCTTCAATCTGATCCTTCTGATGCTTCACATCTTCTTTTTCTTCCTGTTCTTCTCCTTGGCCTTTGTTACAGTATCTTTCTTTTTTATTCCGTGCATCTAGCATGTAACTAAATCATACACTCCATACTTCTGTACCAGAATTATTGCAGATTTGTAATTAG
>VYZU01064748.1:6887-38886 GCA_013401355.1 Ceyx cyanopectus | reverse complement strand
GCCTATTTCGTTATCTGAATCTGTCAGCAGAATATTAGTTCCTTGCATTATACTACATCATAAATCAACAAAAGTGTTAATGAATGAATAATATATCCTCTGTAATGGTGAATTATTTATTTATATTATACATATTTATAAGTATGTATTTAATGTGTCCACTTCAGCTTTTTTCTTGGAAATGCTAAGAGGAAAAGCTAAAGATCCTCACAATGCACTACAAGCTACCTAGGTCTTCAAAGAAATAGGCATCTACCAATACTGTTAGGGCTGGTATAACTGTTGGTTAGCAATTCCACTGTAACTCAATCTTTCCTGAGACATAGAACATGGCTGTAAAATTACATCTGTTTCGGAACCTGGTGCAAATCATTTTAAAGAAAAACACGTTTTCTTAACACTATGGAAAGAAAAATATTTAATTTTGTATACCTACATACTCCTTGGAAGCTCATACCATTTTAACTATTTCAGCTCCAGGCTACTGGAGATTTTTTCTCAAGCATCCAAGGCTTATTCTGATGTAACATTCAGGCAATAGATGACACAAGTGTGGCCAGAGAGTGCCTGATGCCCAAGTCACTGCACTTTTAATCAGTATAACAGCACATTGGGCTTATTCTGAGATCTCAGATTTGCACGGGGAGGGGCTGCACCACCACATGGAACCCAAAGCAAATTTAGAGTATGGCTAAAAAGGTCCAGATTTGGGTCATGCTCTGGACAGTAATTAGGAATACTCTGCTGAGTGTTTTGTTAAGATACAAATACAAAAGTCAATAAAGGGAAAAGCTCAAGAAGAATGTGATTTCTTGTATTGAAAAATGATCTTCCAAATAAAGATCTGTTATCTGTTATAGACAATTATCTATTAAAATCAAACTGGAAAATAGCTATAAAAATGGCAAGAGTGGGAAATGTGCACTGAAAAAAGTGATGTTACTGGATGGCCCTTTTTATCTTTGACATCTCTACTTTCATCACTCCTTGGTAGTGTTTTTACTTTATTTTGCACCATTGATGTAAACATAGCTTCTTCTCCTTGTTATGCACTGAGTACTACCTACAGAGCACAGATGTACTACTCTTAGTACCTAAATATAAGCAAGTCTTAGAACTTGGGTGTCTGTCCTGATACATAATGTACAAAACATCATCAGAGACAGTCTGAACAAGGGTAAGGGACTGTCTGCATAAAGAAGGTTTGGAAAAATTGGAACAGTAATTGGAAACTATGCAATTGGTTAATCCATGTCATATTCTTATAGGTTGCTCAGTATGGAGTGCCTATAAACCTACACATTTACAGGAAATTGTTGTCACATCTAATTGGTTACTAGGTAACTTTAATCCAAGAAATGTTTCTTGTGTATTTTTGCCTTTTAAAATTATTCACTGCTAATGAAACAAAAGTAATTCAACCAATCTTGAAATAATTCCCACATCACACCATTATGATTACTTTTACTAAGTCTGCCAATTTTTTAAAACAGTTTTTTCATTAATAATGCTGCCTAGTATGGCTGCCAAAAACAATTTAACATGTGATATGAGAAATCTGGCATTATGTAGGTGCTTGGTGAGAGTCACTAGTGTAAGATTTTTATATTTCCTCCAATGGATTTGTCTGAAATGAACTCTATGTATTCTGTGTATTCTCTGGTAAAAAGAAATTGCTATTTTTCATCATTCAATTTGCACATTTATGAAGGCAGAGTCATACAATTAGTATTCTCTTAATCCTATTTTTATGGATGCTATGCACATGCAGAGTCATTTGCTTGATTTGAGTGCCAACAGTTGAATATATATATTTTTAATTCCTGTTGAGCCTTAGCCAGTATACCTTTTAATCACAAAGAGATTCACATTGTGATTTTCCAAGCCTATGTGCGTCTCCCCTTTTTTATTCCTTTTCCTTTATCCTGCTGACTCTGCCACACATTTCTGCCTGTGTTTCTCCTTCTTATGCAGATCTATGCTCTACAGTAGCTTACCTGTTTTTGCCACTGGACACCTTTTTTGATGTCTCACTCCAGTTGCATGACTTAGAATCATAGAATCATAGAATGTTTAGGACTGGAAGGGACCTCCAAAGGTCATCTAGTCCAGCCCCCCTGCAGTGAGCAGGGACACCCTCAACTAGACCAGGCTGCTCAGAGCCTTGGCCAACCTCTCCTTGAATATCTCCAGAGATGGTGCCCCAACCACCTCCCTGGGGAGCCTATTCCACTGATCCACCACCCTCAAGGTAAAGTACTTCTTCCTGAGATCCAGTCTAAATCTACTCTTCTCTAATTTAAACCCATTACCCCTTGTCCTACAGGTCCTTGTAAACAGCCTCTCTCCAGCCTTTCTGTAGGCCCCTTCAGGTACTGGAAGGTGGCTATAAGATCTCCCCAGAGCCCTCTGTTCTCCAGGCTGAACAACCCCAGCTCCTTCAGCCTGTCCTCATAAGAGAGGTGTTTCAGCCCTCTGATCATCTTTGTTGCCCTCCTCTGAACCCTCTCCATCAAGTCCATGTCTTTCCTATGTTGAGGGCTCCAGAACTGTATGCAATACTCCAGAGGAGGTCTCACCAGAGCAGAGTAGAGGGGCAGAATCACTTCTCTCGATCTGCTGGCAACACTTCTCTTGCTGCAGCCCATGATGCAATTGGCCTTCTTGGCTGCAATTGCACACTGCTGGCTCATGGCCAGCTTCTCATCCACCAACACCCCCAGGTCCTTTTCTGCAGAGCTGCCTTCCAGCGCCTCATCCCCCAGCCTGTATTGATAGTGAGGGTTGGTCTGACCCAGGTGCAGGACCCTGCACTTAGTCTTGTTGAACCTCATGAGGTTCACCTGGGCCCACCTCTCCAGCCTATCCAGGTCCCTTTGGATGTCATCCCATCCCTCCAGCCTTTCAACAGCACCACTCAGCTTGGTGTCATCTGCCAACTTGCTGATGGTGCTCTCAGTCCCATTGACAATATCATTAATGAAGATATTAAACAATATAGGTCCCAGTAGAGACCCCTGAGGGACTCCACCTGTTACTTTTCTGCATCTGGACATTGAGCCATTGACCACCACCCTCTGGATGTGACCATCCAGCCAATTCCTTATCCACTGTAGAGTCCACCCATCAAATCCATATCTCTCCAACTTGGTGAATAGGATATTGTAGGGAACTATGTCAAAAGCCTTGCATAAGTCCAGATAGATCACATCAACAGGTTGTCCTTTGTCCATGGATGTAGTCACCTTATCGTAGAAAGCCACTAGATTTGTCAGGCAGGACCTGCCCTTGATGAAGCCATGTTGGCTGTCCTTCCATCAGCCCATTGCCTTCTATTTGTCCTGTTAGAACCTCTAGGAGAATCTGCTCCATGATCTTCCCAGGCACAGAGGTGAGGCTGACAGGGCAATAGATTTCAGGGTCATCCTTTCTACCCTTTCTAAAAATAGGTGTAACATGTTCCTTCTTACAGTCCCCAGGGACTTCACCTGACCGCCAAGACTTCTCAAATATCATGGCAAGTGGCTTGGCGACTACATCAGCCAATTCTTTCAGTGGTTACTCCTGCCCTCTCTTCTCTAAAATTAGGTGGTGAGCTCTTAATTTCATGGACCATGTCTTTTTATCTGTCCCATAAAGCTTACATGACATTTATGGGAGCAGTGTAAATTAATAATAATAAACTCTGTTTATACACTACTAATACACATTTAGATATATAAACTTTGAAATACTGCCTTCAGTCTAAGTTAATGTAGGATTGTGTCAGAGCATAGCATGGACCATAGTCTCCCTGGGACGTGGGCCTGAAGAGGGTTCCCTTGGAGCAGTGGGGCTGGGACTGGTAACCAGGGTGGTGCCACTGTCCCAGGCAGAGTGCAAAGCAGACCGGGGGGCAGCCAGGGCAGACCAGGGGACAGCCAGGGCAGCCACAGCCTTGAACATTGCGCATCTCCCTGGGACAGGGATGGGCCAAGGCTACAATGTCTTGTGGATGAACCTGACTTGGTGGGGCCCATGGATGGGCATGGTGGTGTGGTGACCTGCAGACTGACCCTGCAGTGCCATCACTGGGACAGTGGCTGATGGTCCTGGGTGTCTGATAGTGTCCTGGGTCCAGGTCAAACTCACAGGAGTCCTGAGAGAGTCAGGACAGGGACAGTCAGGGCTGCCAGTCCCTCATTTTTCTGACAGATGGGACTTTCTGGGACAAGCAGTTATTTATTTATTTATTTAATGTCTCATGAAAATGTAAAATTAAGCCATCTCTGGAAATAAGAAAATATACTTTACAATGATAGTCTTTCTTCTGGTTCTCAGAATAAATGAGCATGGGCAGATACACAAAACTATTTGCAGCTGGAATTTGCTTGGTTTGGACATGTACATAAATGTAAACTGTGTTACCCAGACTGGGAAATATAACGCCTTGTAACTCAGCAAATATAAGCAAATATGTTTGGAATTTATTCCTATTCTTGCTATTATGTATCTTATTCACTGTCAGAGTGTGATATCACCTTTAATTATGCATTTCTGTTCATCCACAAAAACGTAATCAGCAAAGCACAGAATCTGTGTTTACCCTAAAGAGTAGGTAGAGTGCAATTAAAGCAAGACTAGGTCTTTGATTGCTAAGTGCATTAATGACAATGAAAGGATTTATGGTCAAGTCCAATAAGTCAAGTCAGCTGCTCATTTTTCACAGTAATGAATGAGTAATATGAATTCACAGCACATAAGGATTAGATTCCCAGTGTCAAACTTTAATTATAATTTGAATTACAGCTGCAAATAAAAATAAACTCTGTAGGTCTGGAATATATTTTGTATTTAGTCCTTGTATAAATGTACCCGCGTGCACAGGCAGACACAACCGCAGGAAAATGGGAAATCAGTGGCTATGGTGCTCCTCCTGATGCGTGGTGCAGGGCAGTTAATGCCATCAGTACACGCAGCACATCTTCGTACTCACACACGAATGGTGGCAGTGTGACTGCTCTCTGGGGAGCAGCATGTCATCAGTGTACATCAATGGAGTAGTGAAGAGCAAAGGAACGTGTGTATACATGCTGACAAAGAAACCTAAATTTTACTCTTGTTTACTATGAGTATGTTTGATTGCATAAATATACTTTTCTATACGCAAAATATATGAATTATCTCTAGATGAACCTTATACTAAAGCTTATATAATATAAAGCTTATACTAAATTTATTTCATATTTAAAACCCAAACTGAATTTGGGCTCAAGACAAATTCTAAGGAGCAGACAGAACAAGATCTTGAAATAGGTGAAGCTTAGATTTCAATTTGAAGTTTTTAGTTTGCATCTAGACAACTTTTACAGTGAGATAACAATTTTGCTTTTATTTGCCTTCAAATTCATCAGTATTTTATTCTGTCAGCATACTTACACTTGTGTAATTTGGCCTTAAATAATCTTGCCTTTAATTTAAGAATCAATTTTGTCTGCATCACTAAATATTCAGTAATATATAGACATATGAAAACCAATGTCAGAGTCTGGGATTGTGTCTGCTCAGCAGAATTCCAGAGCTCTCTCTCACAGACGCCACACAGACAGGGAAGAGGAAAGGTTCTTTTTTCTGTGTATGCATTAATAATCTCAATATTTTGTCCTTAGTTATATGCCAGTGGTTGGCTGAATCTTAAGGCTTGAAGGATAGTTTTGAGTGGTTTTATTCCTAAATTCAAATCACTTTTGTCAAAACACAAAATGTAACAGCTTTTGCCAGCTAAACAAAGCACTTCAAAACTTGTTGGTATGGGGATATCCCTTAGGTTAAACTAATTTAACTTGAACCTTATTCATCATGTTTTGCCATTCAGTGATACCAATACTAAGGGATGGGTGAAACCATTTACAAAGTCTCTCAAATAATTTCTATCTCTTTTTATGAAAACTTTAGCATCTCTAGATAATCTGATGTTAATTACACATTATATAGATGCTTCCTTGAAAATCTATGAGAAATAACTCCTGCTTGCTCCTTTTTAAATCATAGAATGTGAAAAGATAACAAGGATGAGGTTTGATTGCTACAGATGTTTTAACTCCAGATACATAATATACACTGCCTGACCTCAGGCAGCCTGGCCCCAAGACCCTTGAGGAAGGCATGTCTTCTGTGATGCCTCAGGCTGTCAAAGATCCTTTGAATGTCTCAAGTTTCACCTGCTTACCTCCACTTAGAGAAATCAATCCCACTTTAACTTTTAAATTCAGTACATAATTTTAGATATTTACAGTTGAGGCAGCAACATGTGAGAAAGTCACTAGGCTCCATTTATAGTCAAAGGAAGAATGCTATAAGGATTCAAATAACTTGGTTTATATAGGCATTTTAGGATAAGATTAATACTGTAGTGAGTATGTTCCTCCTTGGCTATAAAATGTTACTGCAATAATCTGCTAAATTGAGCAAGTAATGTTGTTAATATTCACAGTGGATCAGAGGAGCCCTTCAAAGTGCTGTTGCATGGGGTCTCACATGCCTTAGCCACACAGTAATACATCATTAATATCTTCTTATCCATTTTGAACAACAGAACACTGCCTGTCTTTCCTTGTATTGGTATATCAGATGTTTCTATACCTGAAATCTGTTGTTCAATTGAAACTTTTATCAGGACACGTGATTCTTGCAACAGAATCAATGCTAAAATGATTTAAGATTTGCAGTAAAAATCTGATAATTCTTATGGAGACATTGATGACAAATATTAAGAATAAACTATTCTGAAATTTAAAGGAAAAAATATATTAAAATATTTAATATAATATTTTTCTTTATTACTACAAGAAAGAGTACTAATCTCATAGAAATAACCAAAAAGTTTGGGATGAAAGGAACCTGAAAGATTCAATAGTTCCAAAAGTCCTGCCATGGTGAGGGACACCTTCCACTAGATCACATTCCTTAAAGCCTCATCCAAGATGGTCTTGAATACTTCAAGGGAAGGGGCATCTACATCTCTGAGTGACCTGTTCCACTGTCTCACTACCTTCACAGTAAATAATATTTCTCTTTATATCTAATCTAAATCAGTTTGAAACAGTTGTGATGGGAGAGCAGCTCCATCCCTCTGATCATCCTCACGGTTCTCCCTTGGACTTACTTGAGCAAGTCAATGTCTTTCTTAGGATCACAGGATGGGGACCCCAAAGCTGAATGCAGTACTCCAAGTGATGTCTCACAAGAACAGAGTAGAGAATTTGAATCACCTTGCTCAACCTGATAGCCACACTTCTCTTGATACAGTCCAAGATGTGATTGGCTTTTTGGGCTGCGAGTGCACATTCCTGGCTCATATTCACTTTTTCATCTACCAACACTCTCAGATCCTTTGGGATTGCCTTGATCCATGTGTGGGACCCTGCACTTGGCTTTGTTGATGCTTATGATGTTTTCATGGCCCCATCTTGCAAGTCTGTCCAGGTCCTCTGGTTGACATCCCTCCCCTCCAGCATGTCAGCTGTATCATGCAGCTTGGTGTTGCTGTCAAACTTGTTGAGGGTGCACTCAGTCTCACTGTCCATGTTGCTGACATGTTAAATAGAGTTGGTCCCAATACTGACTCCTGAGGAACACCCCTTGTTACTGGTCAGCACTCGGACATTGAGCCATTGGCAGCAACACTTTGAGTGCAACCATCCAGCCAACTCTTCTCTATGGATAGCTCTTATAGAAGAGAAGTTAAAAGCCTTTTTGGCTTAAGCCTAAAAATGAAATAAATGTTTGTGTCAAATGAAATTCTTATCTCATTTAGTAATAAGATAACAGAGTTTCACAAGAGAGGGGGAAAAAAAAAAGGCAATATTTGTAATGATGTAACATATTTATAGCCTGCATTATGACAATGGTAAGAATCTCATTCTCATCCTGACTATCTACTATGAATCCATACAAGTCTCACTTCTTGGTGACTGAAGTGTATAGGGTGATGGCTTTACATAGCTATAGCTACTTAGTTTGAATCTATAGTTCTAATTAAAGGATAAGATTGTAATGTATAAGAAAGATATTAATGAAATATTTAAGTTAGTGTGAGAGTTATAATATTCTCCCAAAATCTGAATATTTACCAAATAGTTAAAATTCACCAACTTACTAGAAGATTCATTTAATAAATAAAACAGTCTATGTTCTAAAAGAACCACTTCTAGGAGTTAAAGTATTTAAAAGTGTACTTCCATTTCTAAAGAAAAGGAATTCTATAAATGTGGCACCATTTTACATCAGAGGACTTGCCCTGTGGTGCATTTAGAATCATAATTATAGACTTTAGTCATGAAAATAAGTTTAATATTTTATTACTTACTGTTAGCACAACTTTGCCAAGTTAAAAATAAAGTTAATTGGAATCTGCTGTATTTTGTTCATCAAGTGCATCACTACACCTACTCACTGAGAGGAATAACATCTCAGAAGCATTCCCTAAAAGCGCAGTCAAAATTAAATGGGTAACCCAGTTATGGATATTAATGCAGAACATGAATAGAAAATATTAATGATTATAATAAATAAGTAGAAAAGAAACCGACAGAATTTTCAGAAAACTAGATTTGCAAGTTTTACTGTAAAAAGTAGCACACTTTAATGTTTTGGTGAGGTGTACTTTTCTGTAAATCACTGAAATAAGAGAAGCATTAAATCTTCAACATCATTCATGGAAACCCATTTGGTTAAGCATATACTGTTTTCCTCCTTCGGGAAGATCTGCCATTTTATTTTTCAATATCTAAATATCATTAGGTGTAAGGATAACTATTGTTGCTCTAAAGTGTTCTGTGTTTGCCTTCCCCCTGCACACAGAACCAAGCCAGTAGATGGCTCTCATATTGAAAGAGGCATTCTCAGGAAGTTATGGAATTACCAGTGAAGATTTCTATATAATATATTTGTTGAAGCAACATTCGGGATGGGAACAACCTCCCCAATCTTTAGCCTCCAAAAGGTAGGTTCCCATCCTGATTTATTTATCAATGTTCCTTCAGAAGTAGTCTTTAGAGAGAGCTCTATAAACACAATCACCTCATCAATCTTCCACTCCTATTACAAGATGATCTACTCTTTAGATTTTCATGTCTATTCCTGATAATTATAATGTGGACCTCAATTATCATAATAGTTGAATAAAATGAAATTAAATTACTTCCAATTTCACAGACTACCCAATAATGTCTAGCTCCTATACAGACAGTAAGGTATTTCAGACTAACTCAATAACAAGTGCTCCTCTATATATCCATTTCTTTGTAATAGGCAATGGTTGTTCTATTTTAGGGATTATTCCATTAAAAAATCTATGATGTAATAAAAGGACTAGTCTCAATAGCAAAAACCGAAGACTTTAAAGTCTTATTCCAATATTTTTGCCTTTTAAAATATTATCCTCACATTTTGCACGTTGCTTATGTTAGGTTTTGTGATAAAAGCTCATCTTCAAACTCACAAAGGAACAGAAAAATCCAAACAATATCCTGACAGGCTATTCCCTGGACCACAACAGGAGCCATCAGCCCATCACGGGCTCATCTGCACAATTCCAGAGGAACATAGGGGCACAATGGCAGGTCGGACTCTGACTCAAGGACTCAGAGAGACGGACACTGTGGGCAGTTCCATGAGTAACTCAGCCCTAATGACTGGGTGTGAAATCTGTCATGATGAGTCTATGCCAGAACACCTTTTGGACAGAGTTGGGTTGCTGCCTGGGAGTATGGCACATGGGATGCAGTGGAAGAGCATTTTGAAATTGCACAGGACTTATTACAAGAATGGAAGGGAACAAAAGATGGGGAAAGGGATGTTTAGGAGAAACAGGCTAGTCACAGATAAAGAATTTGGAGGTCAATACACTTGTATGGCCATGAGCCAAGCCTGATCTGCACAGTCTGTCTTCTCATTGAATTATTTTCCAGCACCTTCCTGAATGTGGGACTCTATTCTACATGTATCTGTGTGTATGGGGGCATGACTGAAGCAACTGGAGTCAAGTCAGGGGTCAGAGGGCCTGTGTTTGCTGTGCCAGCAGCTGGAGAGACTGAAGTGAGTGGCTATAAACAGCAGCTACTAGAGTGGTACAATGGGGCATAAGGCACCATGTGTCCTTAGTGCAAGGAACCGGAGCGAGGAAAGCCTGGGTGCAATCAGCCTGGCTAGCACTGGGGTCCTGTGTGAATGGGTGTCAGGGAATTGGGTGACATGACTGAGTGAAACCAAGTGCAAGCCCCGGGGGTGGGTCCCTAGTGAGAATACATATATCTCTATATGTATTCTCACTAGTGGACCTGCTTGGCAAGAAAGGAAAGCAAGATGAAGCTGTTGGTGCTTTGTGTATTTGAGTGAATGGTTTATGTATCTGTTCATGATATGTGTGGCCAGCCATGTGTATATGTACATATGTAGTATGTATGTGTGCCTTGTGTGCATGTGCCTTCAGGGAATACATCTTCAACCTCTCCACAAATAGAACCTGAAATGATTGAGCTGAAACAGCTGACACATCCCTTGGGCTGTGGATCTGGCCCAATATTTTTTCCCAGTAAGAACTTTTGTAATGTCATTGGATGGTAAAAATTAGTGTCCAGTTAATGTTATCCTACATTATTAATGTAAGTTTGGATAGCACGCAAGAGAGGACTGTGTACTTAGGAAAGCCGATGCTCATCCATTTACCAGTATGTCCATGGATCTGCACAGGATAGAATATGGTTTAGTGAACATCTTGTTATATGAACTGAACATAGCATACAGACTGATTCAGAATATTGTGATTTAACTCCTTATTTGGAACAGAAAAGAATAAAACATGGGTGTGTTTGTACAGTAGAGTACTCTATTCCCAGTAACTGAAGATGGACTGAGTTCTAAATTGTATGCAATTAACCAATGAACTTTTAAAAAACAAATAGCAGGGGACTATGTTTTTGCCTTTGCTAGAGACTTGTACAACATCACCTTTGTTAAGTCCAATCATGTTATGACCTGTGGTACTCAAGGACACAGATGAGTGAGAAAAAGCTAGCCCTGTACTTCTGCCTGACACTAGATAGACATGGTGGGCAATATTTTACCTTGAAAAGAGATTTCATTATTCAGCAAGTGTAAGAACATGAACTATATTTCACCATTACCTTGAATGCACCAGCTGGATTACAGCTACAGTGAAAAATTCAAGTATCTAGTGATTTATAACATATGACTCAGGTGTACTTGCATGAATAAGTGTATTGTTTCTCAAGACACACACTTTTATGCAGTCCATTTCTACAGTAATGTTTCTTACTTTATATTAAGCTTCTGAGTTCACTGTCATTGGCAATTCCCTCAAGACAACAAAGATAAACATTATCTTTCATAGATTTTAAGTGGCCACCAGCAATTGTTATTTCTTTTTCTAAGCTGCTCTCTGAAGGATACTTCCTCTCCTTCCCCCATTAATGTCTGGTCCCATACTTCATTGATCCATACATTTACAATTCATACATTTGCATTTATTGTGGTTATTGTAAGGAAAGGGAAACAAGGAACAAAAATATTCAGCCACTGTAGTGTTGCAACTTTTATTAAACTATTGTTTTGCCTAAAAAGTCCTACTTGGAATGTGACTGTTTTTACATATTACAAATTTTATTGAATTCTGCCATCTCAAAATGTTACATTCATTAAAATATTGATAATCATTCAGTCCATCTACTTCAGAGTGAGTAATATATTTATAGATGTGCATCAGGCATTTTTGATCAACATTCATTCTGGTACCCAAGTAATAACAGGAGCCTTTGAAATTTTACAGTACAAGATGACTCACATCAAATAACTTATTTTGTTCCAATTAATATGGCAAAATGTTTGTCTCATCTAGAGGAAAACAACACTCCAACAGTGAATTAGAATGAAAAGCTTTTGATGTATTGAATGCATATTTGAAAACAACAGACAGAAACATTGTCAATCTCTAATTTGGCTTGCGATTTCGGACAGCTTTTGCTGTTCTAACTATTTAAAGAACTCATTTGCCAGGTGAGTTTGCTAAATCCTCACAATTGCAAACCAGCCTTCCATGCTTCTGACAGATTAAATGCCCACTTGATGTCCATGCACTCATTGGTTTTACTTATATTGAGTCAGAATGGTTCACAAAGTTCACTTTTTAGATTAGTTTCAATCAAAGAATGATAGAAACATAATGAAGTAGAAGAGGCTTTTTTAAAAAAAAATATTTTATTGTATTCATTTAGAAATTGCAAATCATTAACCAATGCAGATCTGAAAAAGCGGAACTGAACATGGAGTGAAATTGCATAGCAATCTCACAGTGATAATATATGTAGTCACACAAAAATCACAATAAAGATGTTTGAAAAAAATGAGGAAATATAAAATCTTACATTTCTTACTGCTGTTTGAATTTCACACACAGTCTTTTTTTTTTTTTTTATTTCTAAAACATCCAACCAGTACTGTGAGATCAAATTGAACATTTCATATCACATTGCTTTAGGTTTATATAATTTTGGTGAATGAGGAAAGAGACCTGTTAAGAGCAACTTAGTGATCTTGATTATATCCATTTTTTACCTTTCCAAACATTTACCTACAGGGTAAAAAAAAAAAAAAAAAAAAAAAAAAAANAAAAAAAAAAAAAAATCATACCAAGAATATAAATTAGAAAACTTTGGTCATTAAACTTTGTATTGTGCCCAGTTGACAAACACAATTCTTTATAGCCTCTTACACTGCAAAAATCTAGTTATTATAACTGTGAAATCTATTTTCTACACATTTTTTGTACTACAGCACAAATTTATTCCACTTTTTATTCAAGCCTTAAAAAACAGTTCAGAATCACTCTTCTTTGTATTAATTACTGTATGACAATTTTCATTCTGGACTTCTAGTTAAGACTTTTTACTTTAGATGAACAACTTTTTCAAAAATATTGGGGTTGTTTTTTTTTTTTCAAAGACTGTACAGTTTTTTGAAAGCATTCTTTCCTCCCATGACATTGATACCAAGTTTCATTAGCTACTTATGTTCATAAAACTATGGCTTACTCTTGTTGGATGATAAGTCACAGATACCAAATGTTTTAAACATCATCAGCTTTTTAAGAGTTCCTCTGAGTTCCATTTATAACAGCGAGAACAAAGTTGTCCAGAATTCTTCTAGCCATGCAATAGAGCTTAGAGAATAGAACAAAAAAACCCACATGCATACGTAACACTGGGAATTTTCTACTTCATCTACCAGAAAGATGTCCTTTTTACTCCTCTAAAAGTTTAAAGACAGAAGTCTTTCATCTGCATAAAGAAGCTGGGTAGGGCAGGATAAACCACACAGCTGTTACCTGATGGCCTCTTCCAATCAGTTACTTGATAGGGGACGTTTTACTTTCTCTGCAGCAATCAGGACAAGCAAAGCAAACAAACCTCCAAGTTAATTTGTTAAAATGTGTGAAAAATTCTTTTTGGAGTTACAAATGATCTAGCGAAGAGTCCCGGCGTGGCAGGGGTTAATGCTCCCGAGAGGGGGTGGACTGCAGCTGGGCCCCATGAAGCAGCTAATGGGACACTCGGCTCCAGCCCGCGTCCCGCGCAGCGCGTGAGCCTGGTGAGGCCGCAGCCAGCGGAGCAGGAGGAGCTGAGACCTCGGCAGGGAGCAGCTCAGCGGGGCAGCAGTGACCGACAGCGGTGAGCAGTTGCGTTTTATATCGCTGGTTTGATGTATTATTTTGTTATTACGGTTGTTTCTACTCTGTGTTGTTCTGTTGAAGTCTCCTTATTGCAACTCACGGGGTTTCTTTTCTTCGCGGTTCTCCTTCTGCTCCCAGCAGAGGTGCGGCAGGAGGGAGCAGACGGGCTCGTGCCCATTAGCTGCCCGCTGGGCCTAAAGCACGGCACAAACCCTCACTCACAAGACCTCCTCACGTTTATTTAACATACCTATAGGTTTATGTAAGTGCGAAGATTTACAAAGATTTACCTGTTATCCGCTATCCACGGCTTAGTGACTTTCTTTGGCAGCTACTAAACTAACTAGCTTGTCAGCCAGGTGGCAGCTAAAGGTGAAGAGAAAATCGGTGTGCATGGGCTAGCCTTCATCTCTTGCACTAGGAAATGTTGTTGTGGGCTCTTTTAATATTCAGTGAGCACTACAGAGAAATCCACATATACTTGGCATTTCACTGAATGTTCCCTCATCACTGCCTGCTTGCTTGGGCCTTGATTTATACTCCCTTGTTTCTTGTGTTGCTATTAGAAATGAACAATGGTTAAGGTCTTCTAAAACCTTGATTAGTGTGATTTTAAAAGCCAGTTTTCATTTGAAAGTGATCAGAATATTCCTACAATAATGGATTTTGGTATGTTGCGTTCTTACCATAATGCACTACAAGTGAGCAATGAATAAATGCATTTAATGCACCAGCACATTCAGTTCCAGAAGGTTGCCTACCAGTGGAGAGTGAGATCTGTAACTGTAAGCCTTTTCTTGGTAACAGCCTCTCTGTTAGTTGAAAAGGGATGTTTGACCTTGTTTATTTAGGCCCTTAAAGTTGCTGTGGTCCATTTGTGGATCAAGCTGATGCATAATGAGCGTCTCAGGAGTTGGTTTTTCTCTGTCCTTTAGCTATTTAATTATGTAATATAAGATGGCTCATCTTCCAAAGCAGTAGTCTAGGGTAACCTGCACTACTGTAGTTAGGTCAGACTTTTGTGAAATAGTGGATGTGACTTTCCTTTCATCAGGGAGTTGCTGGCACCTGAATCCAGTTGTTGGGTGAGCGACTGGGTGTACGGGATATAAGGGCACAGCGAAGCAAATAGTGCCAATTTTGCCATCTGTCTGTTGTAAAATAAGGACTTCTGCACCTGCTTACAGAAAGGCATAAACCAAAATGAGAGAAGGGATGATTCTTTAGAGTACATTCTGAAGAGAAACAAAACTTAAGATATGGCTCTCTCCTTAGCAATTTTTCTGGTTACTACCTCTGTAGCCCCTCTGCTACCAAAATCTTTCCATGCATACCTGATATGTACGATAATGTTTTCTAAGTTAATCAAGTTTCATAATTATTTGTTCAGTTTTTGACATCACCCTTTGATTAAATAGTTTGGATTTATTTTTTTTTTAACCTGGTAGGATAAATTGATAATTTAATCAAAAAGCAGATAATAGATTTGAACTGGTCTCACTTTAGTTTTACTGAGGGCATATTTAATGAGGTTTCAAAGGTCATCTGATACAGCAGATTTTGACCTTGTATGAGAATATTTCTGCTAGAAATAGCATTTTAATCAGGAAAGAGGCAAAAATGTATCAGAAGAACAGAAAATGGAAAGTCGTAGGTTAAAGTGATAACAGGACATTTTAATCTAAAAAAACTTTCTGTATTGCTATAAAATACACTTTGTTAATCTTAAGGATCAGTTAAAAAAAACCCTCTTTCACTTAGCTATTTAATTTGCAACTCCATTATTTTATAGAATGATTTAAAATGAATGGTGCTATACAAATCTGATAACTGTATCAATCTACCAAATGATGGGCAATTGCCTAGATTCAGGATTTTCTTACAGTTTTACAGCACACTGGTATAGATAAGAAAGGACCACAACCACCTGTCACAGAACACATAAAACTAACTCAGGTGAAAAGGTCCAGAAAGAATTAAGACCTGACTTTTATATTTTCTCCCAGTTGAACAGACAATGTGTCAGAATCAAGAACAAACTGTCATTTATACCCAGTTGTAGAGAATTTGCAATCAACATGTACAGTACAGAAGCAAGATATTAATATTTAGGAGATAGTACTGGCAGAGAATGGGAATCTACACCAAAAATAAATCTATTTTCTGCTTGGTTGGTTGTTGGTTGTTTGTTTGTTTCTGCATGTGTCACTTCTGGTAATATTTTTGAACCCAGGAATTAAGTATTACAGAAGTTAGGTCAGGTGAAGTAGATTAATATTATTTGATAATTAATAATATCTAGGAAGGGAATTAGGTGTGCACTAGTTCAGGAACATGTTCCAAGAATATAAAGTACTGAAGAAGAAGCAAAAAATAAATTATACACTAACCGAGTGCATTTCTTACTAATCAAACTCTTACATACTGAGATTTACCTCATCAGATTTGTAAACAAAGTTGTGTATACATACATATTTGTGCATGTCAGTTAAAACAGAGATCATTGTGATGGAAATGTTTAGAAGACTGACAAGTCAGGTCAGTTTGTAAGTCAAGTTTACTAAATTCATTCCTCAGCAGCACACTTTGTGCTAATGCTTAGTCTCGTGAGATCATCATCACTACTGTAGCAATCTCCTGTTTAGCACCCTGTGCTGCTTTAGCTGTGAATCTGCAACACCCGACAGTTGATGCTGTTTGTTGAGCACTGATGACTCTGGTCCTTGGTGGCTCTTAGTCACCAGCCAGGGTGGTTGTGTGTGGCAGCTGTTTGATGAGACAAATCAGAACTGAAGCAGCATTGCATTCTCTTTCTTCCTAATGGGCGGTGGTTTTATGCCATTTGCCCCTTTCCTAATGATCCTCTTGGTACTGCTTTTTCTTGATTCTTGGGTTGGTTAGGTTTTTATTTTGGTCTGGACAGCCATACCTTTTCTGCATTGGACAGGACACCTATTTGCATTCTCTTGTAAATATCTTGTCCTTTTTCTTTGCAGTTTTGTAATCTGACTGCCTCTTTATGCAATGATACAAATCTTTGTTAACCCTTCTTGTTACTGTTTGCATGCTCATGTAAAATGCTTGTATATTATATCATTGTAGTATTAAAAATACGTCTACAACATGCATAGCATCATGTACATATGTTTGTCACAGATGGAGTGATGCTCTTCACTTGATGAGGTGAACCCTTCATTCATGAGAGAGACGTAGCAATGTGTTTATTGATATAACAAAGTTTAATAGTAAATGCTATAGAAGTTTAACAATGTGTTGGCAAGGTATATTGATTATTTGCTGCACAGAGGACAGGGACAGAAAAAACTGTAGGGGGGACCCTCCAGTTGAGTGATGAGGTTCAGAGAGGACCCCCTTGCTTTCTAAACTTTTCACAGAGAAGTCTAGGTGCAGCTGGATCCAATACAAGTCTCTGCACCCTTAGCAGGAAGCACAGGTGGCTAAAGACACTGCAGATTAAAATCCAAAACTCCTACTGAAGATCATCTATTCTAGTCCCAAATTGGCAACTGATTTCCATAGTGGGTTTTGGTAGGTGGTTTGAATCCAGATTCACAATTAAACCAAATTATTTTAGTGTTGTTCTTGGCAATCAAGTTTGAGACCATTGGCATTGCCCCAAGATTTCTGCAGTTATTTTTTGATTTGACTATTTGTTTTCTTATTCAAATCTTATGGAAGAGACTCGGGTAAACCATGGTGTCATTTTGGCCCTAGTGCTGTAACTCAGCTAGCCAGTGCTAGGTATAACAAAGCATGACAAAGATTTTCATGAATATTTAGAGTGATTTGGGTTTAGCATGTTTTTGAGTTATCTGTAGAAATCTGGAGGGGGAATGGTGTGTCAGTAATTGGTACATGCCAACTTAGAGGATCAAACTCTATATAAATGTTAAAATGTGTCCTTTCTGGAAACTTCGGTTGCTGTTATTGCAAGAATTATTACAATGTTTCTTTTGAGTTCATTTTGTCTTGAATGAAGTCCTGAAACAGTTTATTATCTACAACCTTAATGATCATTACACTTACTTTTTGGTTGAACTTTTCTACATCTTACCCCTCCCCACCTCCCCTGAAGGCTGTCATTTTCCTTTCAGTCATTTTTTTTTTCCTGTTGGCAGTCAAGCTTGAGTCATATCCCTGCTTCTTGACAGTACTTTCTTTGTGAAATCCTATAAAATTTGGGTTAAAGCAACAGGATTTGTGCTTCTAAATTAATTGGGCATCAGTTTGCAAGGTAACAAATAATTTGGCTGTGACTAAAATCTGCTTGTTTGGTATATTTCTATAACTATTTTGCGGAAGGTAGATGTTGGCTAAAAGGGATCAACCTGAAAGGGTAGCCAGTGTGTTACATGTGCTTAGACCTTAGAAACATACTAACATTCATGCATGTGTAAATATGCATGTGCATGGATGAGTGGATAAATACCATATTAGGAAATAAATAACATAGAGGAAGACAGGCTTCCAGCTATTATAAACTTTACAAACCATAGTTAGCTTTGCTCTATCCATGCTTCAAGACATTTCTCTGTGACATTCAGTGAGATGTCTAGCCCAGCTTTTTGACATAAAACATGATTCTTACTGTCACTTGAATATTCACCTTAATGAATCAAGATCTAATTGTTCCCAACAAGACTGTGAGCATTCAGCCTTTCTGTACTATATTTTGATACCCTGCAGCAGGTTACTGTCTTTTAAACATCTAAAATTCAAGTATTTTGCTGGATTTGATCATGTTTGTATATATACACATGCTTGTATATGACATGTAAAATATTTGTTTCTTCCAATGGTGACTTAAAGCTGGAAGAAAAGAGTATTTTCTGGCATTTCATTATTACCTAGCAAATATGTCTGCTTTGTATCATCTAATTATATCAGTGCATAGTAAACTTTAAATGTCACAGGCTATTTTCTTGCATGTAGCCTATTTTCTAATATTTAGATGTTCTGCTGGTCAGTTATTGCATCTGGTTGAAACATTTCTATAGAAAAGAAATGAGTCTGATTTATTTTAGGCACAGGAAATGTTGAATTCAACTGTGCTACAGCCCATGTACATATTCTGACTTTGGATTTACTAGATTGGAGAAGGTTGGAGAGGGGGGTAGAAATGCAAGTAGCTGCCCCTGAGCAGTATTCAGACAGATTTGTGAATCTTTCTTCTCATGCTGGCAATCTGGCACTTTGGTTTTTTTCAGGTAGCAAGCTATTGATTGCTGGAAGTGATGAGCTAGTGGCTGTTCTATGCATACAGATCAACGCATGAGCAGTGGGTCCAAGTAGCAATTGATTTTCATATCAACAGTGAATATAATGTATCCTACATGTGTTAGTCTTGCTGTTCATGAGTTGAAACCTACTTGTAATGATGGTCTTTAAGCTGTTCTTAATGCCAGTTTCCTGAGGAAGCTAGGAACCATATCTTCTGATTTTATCCTGTACCGACTCTCTTTTTTTCCTTCCCTGTCTTAGGGAAATAGAGTTAAATTCTATAGAACTAGAAGCTCTGAACTCTTGATGCACTAGGAGGTTAATGGCATTTAGCTATTTTCTTTGCTGGCAAATCTGTGACCTCAAATAAATGTATTTAATAATTGTATTATAAAAAATATTTTCCAAAGTGTAGTCCTTTGCACATGAAGGGTATGTGAAGAAAAGCTACCATGAAGAATTATGATATAATTTAAGTGTACACTCTGACTATAGCAGACTGGAAGGAAATAAAGATAAGTGACTAAAATATTAGCATTTCATTACACTGGTTAGCTATGTGTAAAATTTTAGCTGTTTTGAATTATTTGCAAATATTTTTCATACTTATAAATAATGTCATTAGCCTAGCTCGGCTATTTGAAATGGAGAGCTTTTATGTGGGTATTGAAGTGGAAGGAGCATAGGTAAAGATGTGAGAATTGTTGGTGTAGGCAAACCTAGACCTGGCAGGTGGTTTCATATATTAGAGTCTGCAGGAAAGAAAACCCCTCAGAAATGGGGGATAATGAAAAACATCTACTGAAATATTGTTTCCGGCTAAAGTTTACTCTTAACAACTGATGATTAACCTGCTGTAAGTGTTTGACACTTTTTTCAACTAGGGAAGATAGAGAACAAAAGGTTTGTACACAGTCTCCTACCAATCTGTGTTGTTTCAGATGGGTGTGCCATCTCTAAGTCAGTTCAGCTTCAGTCATTTTTGAGTAGCAGCAAACTCTGTCGAGGCCTCATAGGTTAGTAAGATGATCACCCATCGTTTGAGGTCATCTTTATCACTATGCTGCAACCCTCCTTTGACTAACCAAGTATCACAGTCTCCAAATCTTTCTCAGTTCTTGGAGTTTTTGGTAGCTTTCCAAGGCAAGAAATGCCTCCCACACTTTTCAGTATCCTCTTAAGGTAGTATGAACGTGATTGGAAGCACATATGAAAACAGTCAATTTTGATTGAGCAGAAATCCAAAACAATTCAGGTTACTTTTACGTTTGAATATACTTGCAGTGTTGCTGCTGCAGATTGATACCTGTTTCCGAGTGTATGTGTTTATGAAGAGATCTGGCTTCTTGCATATGTTCATATCACAGAGCTACAGGTTTTACATTTATCTTATAAACTTCCCATTATTTCGCTCAGTGTTCCTTGATAGTCCTTTCATTTTGGTTGTTTTAACCTAACAGTGAACTTAAAATAAATCCATCATGGGAAAAGAATAGATACAGAATGTGACACTGAGAAATTTCTGATTACAATGTAATAGTGATGTGATATTAGCCTGACAAAGATCAAAACTCAGAGGTAGGCATTTCAAGGTAATGTTCTGAATTGGAAAAAAACCCCATGAATATTTTAGTATTCTAGTCCTTTCTCATTTGCTTGTTTTGTGATTTTTTTTTTCTCCTTACACTTAAAAGTAATGTTAAATACTAACAATGGTCTGTTTCCAAAGGCAGGAAAGAGAAGAGCTGCATCTGATAACACAAAGTTTAGGTGAGATCCAGAGGCTAATTCAATGTTCTCATCTTAGTAATGCCCCAAGAAAGTCAGGGTTAGACCTCTGTGCTCCCCACACAATCAGTTGCAAACATAAGTTGTTTCCAAAGTGCAGTCCAAAAAGATGAATATACTGTGAAAGGGCTGACCTAGCATTAATCAATAGGAAAGGTTAAGTGCAGGACTGTATATCAATACTGTTGAATACAATTTTGGACCTTAAAGGTGGCTTCTTTGAAAGCTTATGGTGCTTTCAGGATAAATATCCTCATCCCTTTGGAACATACTGCTGTAGTAATTCTCTGCAAATGAATGTATTAAGCAGGACTTATGCATGGTCCAGAAGATATCACTTCTGTAGTACTCAACTGCCATTTAATGAAGACTTAATTATAGGCCTGTCTCAGTTTGAAAGGAACCAAACCATTTTTTCTACAGTGTTTCCTAATTTATCCAGTAACTATTGACTGTTCATTTATCGTGAAGACAGAAGAGCTATATCTAGACAGAGCCTTAAATCTGTTAAAAAATAAAAAAGGACAGACCTGAGCTCTAGACCCAAGTTTCTTTCTGTATTTGTTTTTTTTTTTTAATTATTATTATTATTATTTTTATTTATTTAGTGTTTTATTGGTAAATGTGAGACTATCCAAGGAAGCAGAAATTCTGGTGTAAATCACTTTGGGTTGAAAAGGTCAAGAGATCAGTTCTCCCCATTTCCTGCATGATTAACAATCCCTAGACTGCAATACAAAAGTCAGTCCTTTTCCTGGAAGGCTTGTTCTCACCCCTCACAATGTCTGTGAACACAGTTAAAGCTCAGCTTTATTCTAGTCAATCTCAGTTTCACTCTCCCTGATACTCCTGAGTCCTTTCACTTCAGCTTGAAGCCTCAAAACCTCATCTTCAAGCTGGGCTGCTCAGCCGAGCAGATAATCTACCTGCTCACAGCGCACACAGCCATGGGAGTTGCCCTCCGAGGCCAGCAACAGGCTGTGGCACTCTCTGCAGACTGTCATCTGCACCCCCACATCCTTTTGAGTAACATCTGTCTGAATTCCCACATCGACTTTGAATGAAGACAGAACCATGGTCTTCTTTTGTCGAGTGGATACCATACTGACCAGTCAGCAGCAATTTTAACTGGATGGGCACTTTTTTTTTTTTTTTTAACCCCCTTCCACACACGCCAGCAATGCAGGCAGGGCAGGGGCTGCTTCCCCTCTGCACGGGAGTAGATACCCGGTTCAGCCACATGTAAATCTCCCTGGCCGGCAATGGTTACACCCCCTGAAAACAATTAACCCTCTCAGCTGTACCTGACTGGACCTTCGTACGGATGCTGCTGCTATAGGCTAGTCCCTAGATTGAGAAAACCTGTACCCTGTTAGGTAAATAGAAAAACAAAAAAAACCCGCAAATCTCCGATAGCTGTGCTTGTATAAAATCGCTTCCTCGCTGCACGGATGCAGTGCATTCAGTGAAAGGCCACAGCAATGATTAAAGCACTGCAGGCTGAGAGGTGGGACTTCTCTGCTGTTAATGTGTCACCTGGTGGAGGTACTGGTAGGCAGACCCTTCATAGGAGTGCACAGTGGCAGGAGAGACAATTAGCACAGATTAGAAAATAGTAAGTTCAATTTGAGTCCACAGAAATACTTTATTTACTGTGAGCTTGGGAAAACACTGGCATAAATTACCCAGACCATTGTGGAGTCTCCATCTGTGGAAATACTCAAAACCTGACAGAAGAATATCTGGGGCAACCTGCTCTGCGTGATGCTGCTTGAGCAGGCATGTTGGACTAGGTGATCTCAGGAGGCCACTTTCAACACAAATGTTTTTGTCATGCCAGGGTTATTATTGCAACTACCAGTAATTTAGTAAATCAACACTGATTTCTGCAGAGGCATTTTAAATAGTTTGCTGAATGACATGTGTGCACGTTCACTACAGCAGAGATTGGATTCACGTCTGATTCACAGTGCAGTGGCGCTAAGAAAACTCAGCTTACAGAATGACCATTTAGTAAGCACAACTTTATAAAAACAATGTATTTTTTTAACAAAAATAGAAAAATACCCTTTGAATTTGCTTTGTGCACTTTACAGTTATCTTAATTTTTTTAAATGAACTTTTTTTTTTTCCCAACATTTCTCCCCAAATCCCAAAGTAGCAATTCTTGTTGATTTAAAGGGACATTCATTAAATAGAAAGTAGTACACATTGTGGAAGTGCTTTATAGAGTTTTTAGAGGTAAAATGATAAATGGAATTATTAGAAAGTGAACTTTATTGCTGTTTTGGGATTCCAAGGATTGTTACCAAAAATTCAATATGTAATTCTTTAAAAAATTAAATGAAAAAATCTATGATCCATGCACTACTGTTTTTATAGTCTTATTAAAATTTCCTATAAGGCTTATTACTAATTAAAATCTTAAAAAATTTCATATTGTGGGTAATACTGCGGACAGCATTTCTTGTTCATTTAAAACAGTGACTCTTTTAAATTAGTAAACTGTAGTTCCTGTCATTTCTCAGTGGTTTGTCATACACGTTTAAGAATAACCAGGTCATATATACTGTTTGTCAAGCCACATTTAAGATTCCTTAAGTAGTTTTTCCATCTCTATGGAAACCTATTAAGTATCCATATTGAAAGCACTGGCTTAAATAATTGCTGTGGCAGTGTTTGCAATATATGTGATACTGAAAGAAGCTTGACATGCTGGCATGGTTCCAGCAGAGCAGCTAAACACCTGGATAAGTCTAAATGTGTGGATATTCCCACCAGAAGTGAGTTTTCTTGTCTGCAAAAAAAAAACCCAACATGTTTTCTAGTGATTTTGTTTACAACAAAATATAAGTTGTTATCAACTGCAAGATATGGTAGAGCAGCTGTGATAAGAGCAAGTGTCTGTAGTATGCCATTGATTCTACTTTGTGACAGATTAACGTATGAGGTACCCTGCAGCTTTGCATTTTTAGATCTTTGCAGATGTGTTGCTTTACCTGTATACATTGCTGTCTGCACAACTGAGAAAACAATTTTGCATTTCATATGTTGGATGCCTTGTATTTTAACTGGAAAGTATGTTTTTTCTTTTATTTTCTTATACAACAGAAATAGTGTTATTCAATTATACTCTTCCATGTGCAAACAATATATGTAAAATTACATTCTTGATTTTGTTCTTATACCAGTAAATCTAAAGAATTGAGGAAGGCACAAAAGAATGGAAACTTAGGAAAAAAGCTCTTCCTAGTTGTCGCTCTTCCTAGTTGTCACTCTTCCAAATGCTGCTGGAAGCTGATTATACAAGTTGCTATGTATAGTTCATATTTAGGGATGTGTCTTTTTTTTACCTTCCTTTTTCAAAATGTATTGAAAAGCTACTGACATTTTTTTAGAAATGGGAAGATCCTGGAATCAGAGAGCACAGTGGGCCAAAAGATGTAACTGTGATGACTGATGTTGTCAAAAGGGCCTTTGAATCTTTGAGAAGTGCTGAAGTATTGGAATAGAAATTGCTGGATATATTTTTCCAGACTGGTAACAGAACAGTGACTGCTGTTGTTTTTCTTTAAACAACACTTCTAGACTGGCTTAAACTTATAATGGCTTAGGGGAGGTTGTGCACAGCAGGGGTATGTGCTGCAGCAGAGATCTCCATCGTTACCACTGCATTTGGAAATCCTGCATTCCCCATCAGTTTCATTAATAAACCTGTGGTCAAATGAAATAATGGCTGCGTTAATTTAATGGATGCTTTCATGAGATGAAATTACAAACACTCTGACAAGATACTTGTAACCTGGCTTTGTGTTCTCAAGCATAGAGGGGATGTAGTAAATAAATTCAATTGAAAACTGGGTTTTCAATAACCAGGATACTCAACCAAATCAACATTGAAACAGAATTTGCAGAGCAATTGTGGAAAGGTAATTCTAAAATTGAGAATTCACCAGATTGTCCAACTACCTGATAAGTATGCTCAAATAGCTTTTAATACCTATTTCGATAGCTGTAGCTGTAGTGATTTTTATCGGAAAACTGTTTTTCAAAATTTTATTAAAGAATTTTCTGAATTTCCTGGAAATGTGAGACATGGAGTGCTGTTGACACAGGTGATTATTTTTTATTATTTTCTTATTACTTTAGGAGTCAAATACAGGGGTCTTCAGAACATAAACTTAACTAACCAGGGATTCCCACTCTTCAGGATTTCTGGAAGTGCAACTGGATGGGAATGGGCTTGTATAAAAGGCACTGTGTATGCTGGTAAGCAACTCATCTTGAGTGTAAAGGAAGCCCTGCATGTAGGAGAAACACTGAAATTCCACTTCTCTGGGCTGTGTTGGAACAGGATGCAGCTGAGTGTTTACAACCTTTTTGAATACTTCACCCAATAAAAACAACACCTTCCAGAAGGACACAGATTTCTAGTGAATTATTTGTGTATCACTGTGACAGAAACAAAAGAAAAGTATGATATACAGAATACATTTTAGTTCTGCCATAATGCTGAATAAAAGATAGTTTGTTCTTTTAGAAGAGGTCCCCCCTCTGGCCTCGCTATCAAAAAAACCTAACAAAGCTTTAATTCAAGGCATTTGATTAAAAATGTAACTTGAAAAACAGGTCTAGAAATGAGAACATTGCTATGAATGCCATCCAATAAAAGAGTATTGCTAATCTTCTTTACATTATTTTCATTTCACTCCTGAATTATTAAACAGCAATTTTTCTACTGCTTTGAACTCTGCAATAGCATTTTCTGCAATACTTGTGCTCTCTGGTATACTGCATCAATCAAATCCGGCTGCCACAGATTTCAAATAGCTTGTTGGAAAAACGTGATTTAACATGCTGCCTGTACTGAACTCCTTGGGACAACTGCAAAGTATTGAGAACATTTCCATTAAAAATAATTGTCCATTGTTGGCTTCCTAATGGAGTTTTGGATAATTGACAATTATTTACATGTGAAATATTAAAGCAGTTTAGACCAGTCTTTACCCCTCTCCCATTCTTCATTTACTTCACTATAAAGTGAAATGAAAACCTGTAACTGTAGCTATAGCAAAATCAAGGATTTTAGAAATGCCTCTGCTCGATAATAAGAACTCCTTTTAGAACTGATCAGTGTAGTTACACTGGCATTGGATGCTATACAGAAGAATGTCTCAAGGTACCATCAATCAGGTTTTATCAAGTTGCAGATGGGGTCTCCATCACTCAGCCAGGTTAATATTTGCCCTTCTCCATCATATGACATGGTTGTAGGGATCTGACTATTGTCTCTGTCTCTCTAATCAACCTCTGCCTTCAAAAGAATAGAAAAAATAATCATAGGTAGGCTACTTGGTATTTGTGCACTGGGAAGAAGTTTTGCTTCTTAATTCTGTATCATCTTGGAGAAGTGGTTGCTAACAATTTAAATGTAGTTCCTGTTGTCCAACAATACAGTTAAAGAATGACTTCTGCTATTGAATATGAAGTAGCTTGGACTGAGTGTTATCTGAGAATCCCAGTTAAAACATAAAAAAGTAAATAAATCAGGATTGGACATCTAGAAATCAGAAGTAAATGCAAAATCTCTGTGTTCAGAAACATTGCAACCCAAATGAAAAATAACAGACTGGTGGTAATTTGCTGTTGACAACCCACTAGGAACAGAAGCTGTTGTATGGCTGTTTTCAGAGAATAAGACTTAAGACTGAGGTGAACCTGACCCCAAGGCTAAGCATCTTGTGCATCCACTGCTGTTTCAGCATGCAGACTTCTTGGATCAGGTGAACTCTGGAGAAAACAGAGGGCTGGTAAGAAAAAAACCAGGGCTTGACAGATCTGTCAAGAGTCTGAGTAGCTGATACCTAACCTGCTGTCTGGGAACAGGATGATAGCAGAGGGATCAGAAGCTTGGACAACCTTAAAAACACTCAAGGCCTCCTGTATGGGGATTGCAGAAGGGGATTGGGGGAAGGTGGGAAAGGAGGTCAGATGCCTGCAGGTTGAGCAGGTGCCACTGAGGCCTCTGGCAATCAATGGCCACAACTGCTATTTTGCCGGCAGGACGTGCGATTCTTCAGCTGGGCAGAAGGATGCACAACAGAGCTGCCAGATGAATGAGACTTGGCAAGCCTGAAGGTGGAGATGGAAATCTGGAGCCTTCAGCAAAGTGGGGAATTAGTCAGGTGCAGTCTGGATGCAAAATGTTGCAAACAGAATTGCAATTCATTCATTTTTCATACTTAGTATTGTCTTTATAGCAATTTCATATGTATGCATTGTTGTTTTCTTTTATGTGTTGTATTACTTTTAATTAGATAAAACAATTTTAACTAGTTGTGAAGATATATTAAATTAATGTTTTCATGAAGGTATGATATTCACACAATGTAGGAGGTCAACTACAGAAATGTGTTCTATGAGCTCTTTCAAGGCTTAAATTTTAAAAAATATAGTCATTATTTACTGCAAAATCAAGGGTGGAGCTGTTCATTCAACAAGAATGGCCAGACTGCTTGAAAAGTAGTGAGAGCTGTTGTACATGGCATTTTCCTTTCTTCGTTTGTTTTTCTTTTCATGAAAATGTATTAAATACTTTATGTAGTGATGCCACTTTAGCATCGTGGGTTCTATTTGGTTTGCATTTCTAAACAAAAAAAAATTCTAAATTTTTCTTTAAAATTTAATATTGAAACCATATCTGCAGTTCATTTTTACTATATTAAGCTGTGGCTTCTCTTATCACTAGGGCACGTGTGATAACTGGGAGATGAGATCTCATGTCATCTACAGACTTTACTGTGCATCAGACAAATCAATCTACCCCATATTGCATTTTCCTTTCCTGTGAAATTGACATAATACATCCAAGAGTTCTTTTTACAAACATAATTGTTAACAAGAGCAAGGAACTCAAATATTTTAATGTTGAGAGTACTGTAAGTAAATTGTTAGTGTGTAAGAAGGGGGCATAATATGTCTTTTTTGCAATAGGGTGTTTGCTGGATAGTGCTCATCTGGTGAAGTAGCTTGAATGCTGACAAAGTGTACTCTGTAGATATATATCTACAACCTAAGTGATGTCAATAGTTTGAATTGTATAACTAAGCAAACAGAAGGAATATTTTCAGTATGGATTCCTCTTAAAAAAAACACACTAGGATGAAGAAGTTAGTTAAGAATTAAACAAGCTAAACATAAGGGGAAAAAGGGAGAATTAAGAAAAAAACCCCAACCCTATGAGGACACAGTAAAAAATAAATCATGATAAGCAAAAGTATCTTTAATAAGCAAATATATTTACCAGATTGAATAGGTAGAAAGCAAGAGTAGCAGAAATAAATCTAGCATTAGCTTTACTGAATTATGTGAAGACTTTTATAAATGCTAAAAGAAACCTAATGCATNGAAAGATGCCGTGAAGGTCCCACAAAATATTTTGAGCATCTTTCTTTTAGTTTAAATCTAAAATTAAAATAAGTATGACTTTAAAATAAAATGTCATTTCAAAATCAAAAAGGATCAAAAAGGAAAAAAATCCATTAAAAAATCCAGAATTTGAGATTGAGGAAATCCAATCATTTTCATACTAATAATTCAATGTCTTTCCAGCTGATAGTTTTCTGATGAAAAAAAAATAAGTTGACTGAAAAGTGCAGTAAGAACTAGTTTTTGTGATGATTTAGAAATATATTGCAGATTTTCAGAAATGGGCTTTATCTTACTACATAATTTTTTTTGTAGAATCCGGACCAGCAACCTGATTAGTGCATCTGGATGCCATTGTAATAGTAAATTCTGCAAAGATACTGTGAGGTTGTACTGGTTCCAGGAGATTTATTTCCTATGACAAATAGCTTTTTTATAGCTGAACGCTTAGTCCATCTGTCTCTGAGCAACTAAAACGATAGTATATGCTCATAGGTGAATGGCAAAAACATTTGAATTTATATGCAACCTAGAGGTCACAAACCAGAAATCTTAGGCTGTATCTATTTAGGAGGCTGAACCAATTTGCTTTCATGTTTTTGTCTCATCTTCCTTTATCTTTCATTGAAAACTTCCACAAGAAGTTTTCTTGCTTCTGTAATGTGGTAATCATTTACAGGCTTTTGAAGCTTCATTTTGCTAAAATGAATGTTGTCTGTGTGGCATATAAAGAGGAGAAAAAGCCAGAGACAGAAGTAATATGAGAGGGGTTAAAAAAATAAGAGAGAATGGCAATTTCTTTCTTGTTTCCACTAAGATCACATTTAGGAGATGACTGGTGTGTCATTTCCTGTATTTTCTGTCTTTCTAAAAGCTTCTAAAGCAATCAAGAGAGGTTGCATCATCTATATATGGTGACCATTCATATCCTGCTGCTTCAACCAGAGTAGTTCCTTTAGCAGTAACTGTAAGACAGAATAAGAGAGGCTGGTGTAATACTCTCTGGATCAAATGGGCATTCTTTTTTCTAGAAATGGCACTTCTGAAAAAATCAGTTCTTTTCTCTGACATCCAGTGGGGTAAATCATCTTTTGCTTTGAGATACAGACTTAAGATCACTCAGACTCTGTCTCTAGATTCTTAGACTGTTTCTTTCTTTTGTCCTTCCTTTCTGAAAAGGCTTTATAATTTACCACATGTTCTAAGTCCTGGGTAGATAAAGCTTAATACATTTGAGTGTAGCAAACTGTTCAGTTAAAAGTGTCAAAGTAACCAGATGAGCATAAATTAAACAGTATAAATTTGCTGTGCTAAGTTTTTAACACAAACTTGCTTAAATGTTTTGTCACACATCTCATATCTAAATCCTAGACAATGCCTTGTATCCTACTGCTACCGATTCTTTTTTTGTGATTATATATAAAAGCCCCAGTCTTTTATTTTTTCATCCCTCCCTCTTTCATTCTCTCCTTCCTGCTTTTTTTTTTTTCTCCTTCTCATTCTCCCTTTGTTTCTTTTTTCTGCCTTTCCCTTCCCCTTTACCTCACCACTTTCCCCCTTACATTTTCTCCTGGTGGGCAGATATACAGTTACACACTGATACTTAACTCTTTCAAGAGGACTTCAGTGGGAATTAGCACCAACTTTGTGTGGTGTAGGTCATGGCAAACCCCTGTTCTGATGGCTGGTTTATCATTGCTGTTTGTGTGAGTTTGTACAAGTCACTTGATTGAGATACAATGACTGAAATTCCTTCAGAGACTTGCTGGTAGTTCTGCAGAGGTTTATTCCCTAATTCATGCTCAAGGATACATAATTGGCAAGAAAAAGCTAAAGTTATGAACTGTGATTGGAGCTGGATGTGAAACACCCACTGAATTACTCAGAAGCAACAAAGACTGAGGGAATATGTGTACTCGATGTTTAGCTGGAGAACTGCAGAATATAATGGTAGTAGCAGTAGGTCAAGTTACAGCTGTTTATTCAGCTTCCCACACAAGTTTTGCTGGCAATAACCTGCTCTGGTTACATCATTCTTGGTAATCAAACTCCTAGTTTAAAGTCAAGGTAGATATGTTGACAAAGGCCCTAACACATTCAGATAACCTCTTTCTGTCATAGTCCTTGACGTGGAATGACTGGGCTTTTTTTCACGGATGTTTGTGGAGAACGAGTGCACGTTCTCCATCCTGACTTTCTTGGCTCTTCTGTTTTGTATTGAGAATTTCTATGTGAAATAATGAGGAAAGTAAGGCCTCTAACAGTAGAAACATGTTGTTAAGATTCACATTTTCTAATTTTTATTTTTGCAAGTTATCTAAATCTTACAGCTAGAGCTACTCTTCTTTTTTTTAAAAAAAATATTCTTAAATATGATTTATCATGCACTAAATAACTTTTATTCCACTTTTTCCCCTGGTTTTTAAATGGGAAGATACCCTAGGGCTCACATGTACAGCAATATCTTCCCCATTCCACCAGTCACATCTGTATTAATTATATTTATCACTGTTCTAACCATCTCTTCTAATGGGAATGCTGCATTTTCTGCTGGATGGAAATAATAGATAATAAAATATTAAACTCTCAGGAAATAAAAATGATTATTTAGTACTCAGTATTTCAAGGAGATTTCTTGTGGCTCCACAGGACTTCATGTTTCACAGGTTTGAATTTTGCATTACAAAACTTTTGCTAAGGGACAAGTGATTTTCATCTTTGTACTGGAAGAGAGAAATGCAATGGAACTCTCAAACTCATAACACAGCTCATTCTCACACTCATGGATACACCACAGATTTAACCTTGTACAATTCTCTCCCAAGTCAACAGTTGTTCTTTGTGAACCAGTCTAGGAATCTGGCTGATAGTCTCAAATCTGGGTAGTGTTATGACTGAGTTACATGACGGATTCTAAAAGAATTTTGGAAGTTTTTAAGATCAGAGAGTTAAACTTAAGGGCATGCAAATGATTGCTGTAGGAAAGACTTTTGTGGAACCTTCTGGAGGAGGCTCTGGATATCATTTCCCTCTACTCTCCCCATGTGGATCCCTTTAATCAATGTCTCCTTTAATCATTGTCTCCTCCAGGCTGTTTTCCCTATGAAGAATGCACCAACACATCTAAGGCAAATGGAGATAACTGATGTGGTGTTAGTGAGCACAGTTAAATGTGAGCTATGGTACAGTAAGTAGAGGTATGTGGCAAATGAGATAAGCTATTTTTTATAGAGTGGAAAAAGGATGTGTTTGTGGAATCCTAATGTACAGGTGGGGGCAAAGTCAGGAAATATGAAGGACATAGGTCTAGCATCACAGAGGAGGAGGCAATCAACATTTTCTGCTTCCTCTATGTATGCAAGAGAGCTACTGTTTCGGATGGCACCTGCTGATACAAAGTGTTGTAACCCTTTCCATACATGAAGCTGCAGAGTGGAATCACCATTCCTTTGACTCCCCTTGTGGGGGTGTATGGTAATTTAAATAGGGTTCTGAGACGTTCAGCTGTTGTATGATAGTGATTTACTTGGATAGTCAAGGGGTCTTTCAGTTAGTTACCAAGAATGTGTCCCTGTCTTGGGTGGAGGAAGAAGAGTATAGCCCACTGACTGTCTACTAGATGCTCAGTCTTCTCCCCCCCCCCGAGAGGTGTTCCTCTCATGATTTTTATAGGCTAGTTCTATCTGTCATGGTGACTTTTAGCATGGTTTGTGTGAAGAGTTAAGTAACACAGTCATATATGTTTACCATGTACTTCTTTAGGCTCATTTCCGTACTTAGGGGTATATATTTTCATATTAATTTTGCAAAAGTCTC
>VYZU01064740.1:33299-74548 GCA_013401355.1 Ceyx cyanopectus | reverse complement strand
TGGTTGCTGCGGGGGGGGTGGGGTGGGTTAAAACCGACTTACATCAAGCTTGCTATGCATCCGAAGTCTGACCCGGCCGGCCCGCCCCCGCACCCATGCGGGGCTTCACCGCCCTCCCAGAGGCTTCGGCGGCCGCGGAGACTTCCTGGGAGGAGCCGGGGAGGCCGCGGGACGGGGCGGGGGTCGAGCGCTGGCGCGGAGGATCCTAGCGGGGGAAGGAGGAATGGAGCGGATCGCTCGCTAAATCCCCAGGGGAGAGAGGAGCGGGCTCCGGGCAGCGGGTTGTTTCCTCCCAGAGGTTTGGAGCCAGAGCTGCCGGAGGATTTTGGCTGCCTGGGAAAAATATCTCAGCGTCTTGTTCAGCTGGAGGCTCGCAGCGGCAGAATTAGAGCGGGGTAGTTTTTGTTGTGTGGCTGTCATCACCCTGGCACGGTAGTGACAGAATTTCCCTGTGAGGGAAGCCTTCAGTCATTTTGAAAAATGAATTTCTAAGTCAAACACTCTCAAGAATTTCATCCTGTAGCCTTAATGTTAGTAGAGAACGGGGCACAGAGAGCGAAGGCAGCAGCGTGTTGGGTTCATCGGGGGACAGTGACCAGCTCCCCACCGTACAAGCCGCAGCAGGACCCTGGGCTGTGTGTGCAGGGAGGTGCACAGAGGGGGACTGCAGTGCTGTCTCCTTTTCCCAGCAGGAAAAGGTGAGCCCACGGGGAAAAGCAGCAGCTGATGTCGTTGTGCCAAAGGATCCCCAATCCTGCCCGGCTGGGTGGGTGGGCACTGGGCTCACAGCACCATGACTAACTAGGAGAGACCATCTCTGCAGGAAGATGCAAACCCTTGGTTTTCTAAACTCCTCATGAGCGATTATTCTTAATTATGGATTTAGGATTTTTTTTTTTAAGCTTGCTATTAGCACTGGTATCTACAACGTTGTCCCTTGGCTCACAGCTGCAGGTCCTGTGCCCTTGGCTACAGCAGGATGCTGAGACCAATAGTGTTCCTAGAAAAGCCACATGCTTATTTTACTATAAAGGTGGCCACTGGTGTACACGAGTTAAAATTGGCTGCATTTAACCACTTGGAACTGCCTCTTGTACACTAATGAAATTATAATGAATTACTTTGAACCATCTTTTGTGATTTTTTTTTTTAAAGATGCTGCCCAGTGTCCTCCGATGAGTCAGCCAAATTAAAACACCCATTAGTGAATCAGCTGCTTTTTTCAGGTACCACAAAATTACTGCTGCCTGTCCTTGTAACACACCAGCGTTACTATTCCTGCTGTGAGGAAACAGACACTGTATTTTTTTGGTGGCCTTAGAGTGGTGAGCTGTTGTTAGAGCAATGGAACAGGGTTTTCCAATTAGTCCATTTTAGAAATATCATGTAAGGTTTGATCTTAAGGAAAAAAAGAAGTGGTAAAAGCTGCAATTTAAATTGTTTTAATTATCTTTTTGTTAACTGGCCTTAATGCTGATACTGTTTGTGTTCACTATGTTTTATTTGAGGTATCCAGGGAGATGTTTAGCAGATTTTCTCCACTGATCTGGACCCTGTGCACTTGGTCCCTAAATAGGGATGCTGTCTGTGTCCTTGGCTACTGCTGGTGATGGGAAGGACAGCGACCAGGCTGCATCAGAGTGCTGTGGAGGGGAGGGACAGGTGCTCCTTGGCTGAGACCAACCTTTCTCCTGCACAGGGCATGGCCACAGAGTGCTGCAGATGAAGCTGATTTGAACCGTTTAGGAGCTAAGGAAGAGGTTCAATGTCACCTAAAAGGAGGTAGGGCCCTGACAATGAAAGAGGAGCTTGTCTGGGAACAGGGAGGTGACACACTAGGTGCAGACAGGCAGGTGGCTGCTCCTCTCAGGGTTCCACGTGGCTTGAGCTGCACCAAGGGTTGATGGCAGGGGCACAGTGACTGTAATTTATTAGCCCCCTGTGTTTTCACAGCACTGACATTATCCTGTATCGGCCTGAATCTGTCCCTGGCAGGCCTGGCTTTCCTCCCTTCTACCCGAGGGACAGAGACTGCCATCGCTGGGTGCTACAGGCCGTGGGAGCATTGCTGTATAGGGTATTATATTAAATTAAATCAAGAAGGCTTGGTGATGGTTGGGTCATAAACATTAATAAAGAAGTCAGTTTTATTTTACCTTTTTAAATAGTTTGGGGTTTTTTTTACTAAAAGAATCCCTTCGGGACTCCCCAGCGGCTCTCAGCAGGTAAAGTCACTCAGCTCCCCACCTTGCCCTGCAGCTGGAGTCGGGGCGGCCCCTTTAAGGCTCTCACCATTTTGCGCCCTGCCCGGCACCAAGATGGCGCCCCCGCCCTCACTTTCCCCTCCCCGCCTCTCCTCCCCTCGTTAACCCCCCCCTCCGATGACCACCGCCGCCCGCACAAAGATGGCGGCGCCCGCTCTGTCGTCATGCCCGCTCTCAAGATGGCGGCGCCCTCCTTCCCACGTCTCTAGCGGCGGCGGCGGCGGGGGCGGGACGGGCTGATGGCGGCCATGCCGGGCGGGTGAGGTCAGTTCCGGGGTGGGGCCGCCGCTGTGCGGTAAAGGGTGAACAAAAGGAGCCGGCGTAAGGGAGGGCGGGGGCCGGGGTAGCCAGGTGGGTGCTAGCGGCGGTGGAGGGGATGGTGCTGCGGTTCGGGTTTCGCTGAGCTCCCGGGGGCGGCCGGGACGTGTCCTCCGGGTGGGGCGGCGGAGAACGGGACGGGTCCGGACCCCACGGTACGCAGGGCTGGGTCCGGGGTCCGGCGGAGGCTCGGGAGCCTCAGCCTTTAGGGGAAGACGGGGGCTGGGGGAGGGTGAGTCCGGAGCTTCCCCGTGGTGCGGGGAGGATTTGCTGACTAATTCGGCGGCGATTCCGCTCCTCCGGGTCCCCGCCGTCCCAGCCCCGTAAGGCGGCGGGGCGAGGCGGGGCCGGGGGCAGGTGGGTTCACATCCCTGCCACGTCCGTGTGTCCGCGCCGGGTGTCCCCGCGGCGGGACCTCCCTCCCCCGCCAAGGGCTGGTTACCTGGCAGCTGCTTGGGGGCTATTTCTGTCCTACGGAGGCTGTTTGCTGTGTCCCGGCGGCGGGGCGGGTCCGCGGGGCTGGGTGCGGGTGCCGAGCTGCGCTGGTGCTGAGGCCGCTGCCTGCGGGGAGCTGTGGGGAGAGAAGGTCACGGAGTCCTCTCCGTTACGCGTTCCCTTTGCGGCAGCCTGTCCCGGCTCCAGTCGGGCTGGTCGCTTGCAAGGGGGTTGCTTCAAGATCTGTCATCCCTGCTCCTAACTTTGGGATCCGGAGGAATGTGTTCTGGGAGCGTTTTCCTCTCCGCTATGGAGTTGTTCTATTTGGGGCTGGGTTGTTTTTTCCCCCCAGTGCTGTCTCTCCCTTTTATTTTTTGCCTGTTGTTGCCAAACGCTTTCTGACGTTCTGCAGCCCTCCTGCGTAGCTGGGAGGCTGGAGAGATCTCCCGAAGCTTGGGTCTCTTTTCCCATGCCCCACACTGACTGGCAGGAAGCAAGGTGGGGGGAAAAAACCCCAACAAACCAACTTGTAATTCTTGCCGATGGTGTGAAGTTCTTGCCAGTTTAAAGATAGATATTGGTGGATGTATGTGCTGAGGAAGGGGGACAGCTGCTGGAATCCAGAAGGGTTAGGGACATGATTTGTATTTTCAGATACTGCTGATGGTAATGCTAAAAAAAACCCAATCAACCAACCTAGGCTTTTCAGACTAGAAAGTAAAGCCATTAATCCCCTTTCCCGTCTAAAACCAAAAATTGTTGTTCTTTCAGGCTAATCTGTCCCTGCCACTTTAGTCTTAGTTGTAATATTCAGTGTTTCCTATGGCTGGGTCTGCAGCACCTGCTTTTTGGTAACCTCTAGTGAGATGACCGATGTTGGAGAGTCCTCCTTCCTCCAAGTTTTGTTTGGCTCTTAGAGCTTTTACCATCTTTCTAGACACCAAGGCTGTCTCTGTTCCCAGTGCCCCTCCTTGATTCTTAGCTGTCCTTTACCACCCTCGTATGTGATGCTCTCTCTCTTAGCTGGATCCCATCATCTTTGCTGACAGTGTGTGTTGTTCCAGGGAAGCTGTTCCCATGGCGTGTGGGGAATGCGACGCTTCAGCACCTGCCCGGGATCCAGCACGTGTGAGCATCAGCCACTTCCAGCACAGAGGACTCAAGTGCAGATAGCAGAACCCAGCTTCAGGGTAAGGGCTCCAGGCTGCACCTTGAGTGGCAAAACAAAGCCCCTCAAAAAACTGAAGGTTACCAGGATGCTACGTAAACACAGTTGCAAAGCACAGGGCAGGGATGAGTGGTGAGCAAGGAAAAGAGATGGTTGGTCAGAGGGTGAAATGGGCACAGTGGTGGGATGCTAACAAATTTCTCTAGCCCTTAGTCAGCTTGAAGATGGAAAAAGTGTAAAATAGGAACAGAGCATTGTCCAAAGTAGACTGACTCTTACATATGACTCATAGATCTAGCTCTGGTCACATAAACCCTGACTTCTCAACGCACTGAACAGAGAACACTTGGAGGCTGTCCAGTAAATGGTTTGGTGACTGCTGCCTAACAAGAGAGCAGCTGAGAAGTGGCAGGAGATGTTGGGTTTGGTGGGTGCTCTTCCCCTGCCTGTGGGGTGCTGGTTGTGTTGCCCTGTAGCCATCTCCTGGCAGTGTTTCACAGGGAACCCTGAGGAGTGCGCTGACTTGTCACCCATGTGGGTGTCAGTTAGGCAATGACAGAAACTAGTTACAAGAAACTCCCTGCTTCCTTGGTTCTTCACTGGGATAGTGATGAAAAGTATTGCAGAATCCTGTGCTTATCTTCAAGATGTGAAAGGTTGTCCAGATTGGCTGTGTTCTGGGCAATGAGATGTGCTCCCAGATTGCCAGTATCCCAAAGACTTGTCTGGTGTTCTGTCAGTGCACTGATTTGTTTTTCATTCTGATCCTCTCATGGTGTTTGGAAGCCCCCACTTTATTCATGTAGGTCAGACAATTTGCATAAATATTTCCTCCCAGTATGCCAGGAGCCATGGGTTAAAAGCTCCTGTTTCCATGTTTGAAATGTGGAGTGCGTGAAGCCTTCCCGTGGTGATTTACTGAGTGCTTCAAGTTGATTACACTCTAATAAGTGCTGCAGGGATTCAGAAGGATGGTCTGTGGTTTTCTGATACTATTTTTATTTGCTTAAATAAGCAGTGGAGGTCAAATGTTTAAGTTACTGTGTTACTGCTGGGTGATTGGAGCAGGGTATTGGAAGCTTTTGCATTCTAGAGAAGGATTTTGTTCAGTAGAGTATTTTAAAAAGGCAGTAAAGCTCACTTCTGTTTTGAGCCTGGCTGGTGTCTAGGCAGGTGCAATGTCAGGTGAGTGGTGATGGAGCTCAGAGGAGAAGGGCTCAGAAGTTTTGTGTAGGGCTCCCTCATATGGGGAGGGAAGGATGCAGAGCTGTTGGTTTGATAATGATTAAAAAATAACTTCTTCAGCTGCAATGTTGTAAGCTTCTTTTGTGTGTTTTTTCCCAAGTCTTTTCAAAAATAGACTTTTTTCAAAAAAGCCTTTTGCTTTTCTCAGATCTTGGTGATGAAAGGTTAGGTGGGTGGCCTGTCCTCTATTAGTGGCTGTCACAAAGTGTCCTGAGGTGAAAGTCAGAGGCACTGGTTTGGAGCACAGGGTCCTGAGGGCAAGGCTCAGAGTGGGACAGGCAAATACTTCTGTACTTCTTTCAGCAGACCAAGGGTAGATATTGTTCTGCTGATAGCTGATGTTTTCCTTTACTTGTTTTGCTCTCATCTGCACATCTTCTTTCATCTCAACTGGCTCATCTCTTTGAGCTTGAAAACAGCTGTGGCAACACCCATGGATTTATGCATCTTGAGACAGTCTGTCAGCAGTCAGGTGAGATGAGCCTTGCTTAGAAGTTTTTGCCCACTTTGAATCCAAAGTCTTTCATTTCCTGCTCCATTGTCAGATACCTGAAAGCTCTGCTCTGTCCACCACTCCTGTCTTCAGCTGGAGACAGTTGGTTACCTTCTTTCTGTGACTCTCCTCAGTGCTGGAATTAAATGCTGAAGAGCCTTCTGCAGCTGTCCTGGCTGTTCCAAGATCCTGGTGTTTATCTGTACTAACAGAATTAACAGTCTCTTGCATTAGTGAGTACAAGGGAGTGTTTCAGTGTCCCGTTGGAATAAGGAATTGAACTTTTACAAGACAAACTCCAATGCTCTGTCCTTGAAGGATCTCTTTTATGGCAAAGAGAAAATAAATTTTAGATAGGAAGCCTGTGGCCATGTGCATTCATAATTTATATGCTGACATGGACTTTTTCTCTGGTTTGCATCACTCACAGGTCATCTGATAGCACTTAAGTTTACACAGCTGTATGACACTGACACACAGTCCCTGCTGCAAGTGTCAGTGATCCTGATAGCTGCAGACTGTGCTCAGTTCCATGCAGCTTGTGCAGAAATGCTGTCAGAAGTCAGAAAACGCAGCAGACCAAGCCAGGTCTCCAGCGTGTGGATTGCTCTGATAGTGCAGATGTTCTTCCCTGGACTTGTTAGACCAGGCTTACATGTGTGACAGTGAACAGGAGCTGTTGCACTAGCCTGTGAGAAAAAGAATGCCAGGCCTGTGTCTGACAGGAACAGTCACTTGATGGGTAGCTGTAAAGATGATAAAGTGCTCTCTGTAGTGAAGATGGATTCTTCTTTCTCATGAGCTAGTAAAGATGTTGTGCCCCAGTCTGTTCACTTCATCCTGCTCTATCTTGTAGCTTGGGTGGGGCTGACTGTTGCATACAGCTGCTGGAAAGCAGCTTACCTTGCACCCAGCATTGAATTCACTGGCTCTTCCCCTGAGTGAAGAGTGTCAGTTCTGGCAGCTGCTGTTCCATTACTCTGCAAGTCTAAATGGTAGATTACCCTTTAAGCTTCACATGTTCACTTTGCTATTTCAGGAGCCCTTTTGTCCCTCAGGAGGAATATATTTAATGTAGGAAGAGCCTGATGTGGAGATAAAGGTTGGTCAGGGCTTTGGCATCTGCCTTCACTGCTGTTTATTTCAAAATAGCAAAGGACAACATTTCCTGAGTTGTTCCATCTCATGTCTTGGACTTTTCCAGTTGATCATGTGGTGTCCATGTGCTTGGAAGGTTTTCTGAGGGTTTCCTGAGGGGTGCCTGAAAGCAGCTCTGTTTCAGCCTCCTTTTTTTTTTTTTTTTTTAAACTCTTAATTCTGGCCCTAATAAACAGAGGGGAGGAGTCAAATAAATTCCCAGTCCCATTTCTGACCAGTAAAGCTCTTGCATTTCCTGCCTTTTGAACAAAGAGCTCTGTGTCTTGCCCTTTTTTAGGATTTCAGGTGGCAGCCTGCTGGGGGGGGAAGCTCTGCTGTGTTGAAAACCTATTGTAACATGTTGGAGCTCGTCAATAATCAGGGCTGCAGTCTCAACAGCACCAGGATTTTTCTTTCCCTTATCTACCTCTGATGCTGTTGGCACATGAGCAGCTCCTGTCTCTGGGCTTCTGAGAAGAAATTCTGTCTGCAGTGCTTGACTTCTGCTTTGCAGGAAAGCCACTGAGATTGGGAGTGTGTGTAGTGGAAACTAAAGAATGGGAAGATCCAACATAGAGCATATCTGACTGCTTCTCTAGATCTGCATTATGGGCTGCACACCAGTAAAGGTGGGGAGAGCTTCCCTGGTCTGGGGAGGACCTGGAAGTAAGGGGTGGAAACAAATTCTTCTTTGTGTCATGAGACCTTGTGTGTTAGTCCTGTTTTGCCTGTGGCTCTATTAGTAACAGAATGGCCAACAGAAAGGAGGAAAGAGGAGGCTGGATCAAGTATTCAGCAAAGGATGAGTCAAGCTGACAAACTACCCAGTGGGACTGAGCAGTGGTACTGTTGTTGTTCACTCCATCCCTCACCACAAAGATTGGCCAGCAGCTGCAGGCAGGATTTTTCAGGCAGTGCTCAGCCAGGTGTCTGTCAACAGTAAGTCAATCTTCCCTTGTTTAGGTTGGATGCTTTGGGATAGAGGGATTGTCCAAACCAGAGGATGGCTGCTTCTGCAGTGTTTGCTCTGGTTAATGCCTTGAGCTTGTTGAATAGCCCAGGAGCCCTGGGGTTTGCAGAAAGCATCCAAGCCCTCAACTCTGTCAGCCTCTAGCTAGTAAGGTACATGCTGCTTTGTGACATCTGTCAGGCAGATACATTTAACCTTGGTTCTGACAGGTTTCTCTAGGTGTGGTGTGCTCAGAATGGCCCCTTTTCTTCCAACCTGAGCCATTCTTTCTCCTCCAGGTGTGTCTGTTAAATGTGGGATTAGTGCTTGGTGATGCTTGTGGTTGGCTGAAGTCAGAGTGGGTTTGGCAGGCTGGTTATATGTCTGAACCTGCTGTTTCTCCTGTTTTGCCAGCCTGCTCAGCATTAGTGCTGAGGAAGGGGTGGTGGCTGGCAAAAGGAGCCCCCAGTGGGATGCAGTTACATCCAGGTGAACCTGTGGGCACTGAAGAGGTAGGTGGCATCTACATGTGGAATGTGAAAAGGTTTCAAGAGCATGTTTATCTAGACTGGGTTGACCCTGCTGTCTGATATTGATGCTTTAGCATGCATATCTTTCCCTGTGCAGTCTCAGGTGTTGCAGCAACCCCTGCCCTGGGGTTGTTCCCTATGGGGTAGGAATTGTAGTGCTCAAAACAGTGCTGCTTTGGTGTAATTGAAACCCTCAAAGGGGAAGTAATTTCTTGGGGGTTGCTCAGGGAGTGTGTGGTAGCTGGGAAAGCCAGCACCATGGAATGCAAAAACTGAAACACCCAAAACACACACTTGGGGAGATTTTATCATCTTCTTTTTTTCCCCTCAGTATGCAATACCTAAAACCTACCTATTTAATTATACCCTTGGAAAATTTACTTCCTTGTGCTTCTGAGAAGTTGACAGTTGTTTAAGCAGAGATGTTCAGACCTACCAGCTTGTGCAAGTTCAGTGAAGTCAGCTTGTCTTGGAATTTGACTAAAGCACTCTTGCAAAATCTCAGTATCCATGCCTTCCACAGGGCAGAGGTAACTGTGCCAGGAGCAAATCAACTCTTCCTGGGCTCCAACTAGAGTCCTGCAACTTGAGGTACATGTGAAGGAGCTTGGATGCTTCTTCACCAAGACTGCTCTGACACAGTGTCTCCTCTCCAGTTTCTGTCTATGAACTCCTTCACTCCATGTGCTCAGCCTTCAGTGAAGCTACATGACACAAGTGACTTAGCAAATGCAGCTTCTTCACAGTAGACACTTTCCTGCTGACAAAGCACACTGGAGTTCTGGAAAGAGCAGAGGTTTGAAATCTCTGCAGTCTGCCTGTTGGTCCTGGGGAGCTTGGCCTGGTCTTGGCTGCAAGGGAGGTAACTTTCTTCTTAGCAGCCTGTCTTCATGTGAGGATTGTTCCTAGTCTTACACCAGAATCATATTCTCTGTGTAAATTATTCTGTTCTAGCACCCATGGATTTGTTGGGAAAGTCTGTGTTCCAGTGACCTGCTTGANTTTTTTTTTTTTTTTTTAAACTCTTAATTCTGGCCCTAATAAACAGAGGGGAGGAGTCAAATAAATTCCCAGTCCCATTTCTGACCAGTAAAGCTCTTGCATTTCCTGCCTTTTGAACAAAGAGCTCTGTGTCTTGCCCTTTTTTAGGATTTCAGGTGGCAGCCTGCTGGGGGGGGAAGCTCTGCTGTGTTGAAAACCTATTGTAACATGTTGGAGCTCGTCAATAATCAGGGCTGCAGTCTCAACAGCACCAGGATTTTTCTTTCCCTTATCTACCTCTGATGCTGTTGGCACATGAGCAGCTCCTGTCTCTGGGCTTCTGAGAAGAAATTCTGTCTGCAGTGCTTGACTTCTGCTTTGCAGGAAAGCCACTGAGATTGGGAGTGTGTGTAGTGGAAACTAAAGAATGGGAAGATCCAACATAGAGCATATCTGACTGCTTCTCTAGATCTGCATTATGGGCTGCACACCAGTAAAGGTGGGGAGAGCTTCCCTGGTCTGGGGAGGACCTGGAAGTAAGGGGTGGAAACAAATTCTTCTTTGTGTCATGAGACCTTGTGTGTTAGTCCTGTTTTGCCTGTGGCTCTATTAGTAACAGAATGGCCAACAGAAAGGAGGAAAGAGGAGGCTGGATCAAGTATTCAGCAAAGGATGAGTCAAGCTGACAAACTACCCAGTGGGACTGAGCAGTGGTACTGTTGTTGTTCACTCCATCCCTCACCACAAAGATTGGCCAGCAGCTGCAGGCAGGATTTTTCAGGCAGTGCTCAGCCAGGTGTCTGTCAACAGTAAGTCAATCTTCCCTTGTTTAGGTTGGATGCTTTGGGATAGAGGGATTGTCCAAACCAGAGGATGGCTGCTTCTGCAGTGTTTGCTCTGGTTAATGCCTTGAGCTTGTTGAATAGCCCAGGAGCCCTGGGGTTTGCAGAAAGCATCCAAGCCCTCAACTCTGTCAGCCTCTAGCTAGTAAGGTACATGCTGCTTTGTGACATCTGTCAGGCAGATACATTTAACCTTGGTTCTGACAGGTTTCTCTAGGTGTGGTGTGCTCAGAATGGCCCCTTTTCTTCCAACCTGAGCCATTCTTTCTCCTCCAGGTGTGTCTGTTAAATGTGGGATTAGTGCTTGGTGATGCTTGTGGTTGGCTGAAGTCAGAGTGGGTTTGGCAGGCTGGTTATATGTCTGAACCTGCTGTTTCTCCTGTTTTGCCAGCCTGCTCAGCATTAGTGCTGAGGAAGGGGTGGTGGCTGGCAAAAGGAGCCCCCAGTGGGATGCAGTTACATCCAGGTGAACCTGTGGGCACTGAAGAGGTAGGTGGCATCTACATGTGGAATGTGAAAAGGTTTCAAGAGCATGTTTATCTAGACTGGGTTGACCCTGCTGTCTGATATTGATGCTTTAGCATGCATATCTTTCCCTGTGCAGTCTCAGGTGTTGCAGCAACCCCTGCCCTGGGGTTGTTCCCTATGGGGTAGGAATTGTAGTGCTCAAAACAGTGCTGCTTTGGTGTAATTGAAACCCTCAAAGGGGAAGTAATTTCTTGGGGGTTGCTCAGGGAGTGTGTGGTAGCTGGGAAAGCCAGCACCATGGAATGCAAAAACTGAAACACCCAAAACACACACTTGGGGAGATTTTATCATCTTCTTTTTTTCCCCTCAGTATGCAATACCTAAAACCTACCTATTTAATTATACCCTTGGAAAATTTACTTCCTTGTGCTTCTGAGAAGTTGACAGTTGTTTAAGCAGAGATGTTCAGACCTACCAGCTTGTGCAAGTTCAGTGAAGTCAGCTTGTCTTGGAATTTGACTAAAGCACTCTTGCAAAATCTCAGTATCCATGCCTTCCACAGGGCAGAGGTAACTGTGCCAGGAGCAAATCAACTCTTCCTGGGCTCCAACTAGAGTCCTGCAACTTGAGGTACATGTGAAGGAGCTTGGATGCTTCTTCACCAAGACTGCTCTGACACAGTGTCTCCTCTCCAGTTTCTGTCTATGAACTCCTTCACTCCATGTGCTCAGCCTTCAGTGAAGCTACATGACACAAGTGACTTAGCAAATGCAGCTTCTTCACAGTAGACACTTTCCTGCTGACAAAGCACACTGGAGTTCTGGAAAGAGCAGAGGTTTGAAATCTCTGCAGTCTGCCTGTTGGTCCTGGGGAGCTTGGCCTGGTCTTGGCTGCAAGGGAGGTAACTTTCTTCTTAGCAGCCTGTCTTCATGTGAGGATTGTTCCTAGTCTTACACCAGAATCATATTCTCTGTGTAAATTATTCTGTTCTAGCACCCATGGATTTGTTGGGAAAGTCTGTGTTCCAGTGACCTGCTTGATTTCTGTCTAGTGGGTGGAATCCCAGTCCCTATGGGAAGAATCCTGCTGTGCAGGGGGATGTCAAGTGACAGAGGTGGCCCCTGAGAATCTGACTTCTCACAGTTTGCTGTTGTCATCAACCTCAGCAGCAAAACTGCTTGCTCTGATCCAGGAGGGAGAGTGTTGCAACAAGAATCACATTCTAAAATGATTACAAAATGGAGAGCACAAACCAGAGATGACATTTGCATCTGATACAAAATGGTCTGTCTGTAATCCAGAAACTGGTTAATGTGCATGGGGAAACTGAGTGAGGAGGGTGCAACTTTCCCACTTTCTCAAGTTCTTGGTGGGCAGTTTTCCCTTTTACTGCAGATGCTGGGAGTAAGATTAGATAAGGCATGGCAAACTCCAGCTACTGTGAAGGTGGCCTCTGCTTTTATTGCTCTCCTGGGACTCAGAACAGGGTCTCCACTACCACCAGGAGGAGGGGGGACTTGCTGTCAATGTCCTTTTCCTTCTGTGACCCTGTCATTGTTAATGGAAGGCAGGAGATTTCCTGCTCCACCCTCCTAGGGTTTAAATGCTGACACTGAGCTGCAATCAACTATCATGGGACACTCAGATTTTTAATTTTTAATTTATTTTTTAATTGGTTTTATAGGTGCACAATGTAAAGGGAGATTTCCTGCCCAGGTAACTGGTAAACAGAATTGGAAAGCCTGCTGTGCTCACTTCTTGTTGGTTTCCTTCCTAGCTATCTTGAGATACAAATCCAATTGAGCACAAGGGTAGTTTCTTGGGAAGGAATTGGGTGTTTCCTGGATTGGGCAAAACGAGCAGCCCAGCACTGCAGCTTGAGTCTGAAAATGCTGATTCCTGAAGAGATCTTCCCTGTTTCCTTAGCCTACTGGGAGTAACTGAAGGGTCTGACAATTCCTGAAAGTTTCCCTTCCAAGAGTGATGGAGCTGGAGGGAGGAAGAATGATCTTCGGGAAGAACTGTCATCAAGGCAAGAGAGAGAAAGAGATGAACATGTATATTTGTGTTTTTCCTCTATGGGGGGTAGGAGTAATGAGTTGTTTGACTGGGGAGCAGGTCTTTTATGAGCAATATCAGTGTTTTTACTGCCTGTTCCTGAAAAGAGAAATAGGCTCTTGGCCAGTGCTGATCAGGAGCAATGAGTGGCAAGGCAGTCTTTGTGTTACCTCTTAGATGTAGTTCAGGAAGAGCCACTCCAAAAGCTCCCCATCACATCTGGGAAGAGTGTCTAAGACAGATGTGTGCTTGTTGGGGGGTTGCCACTGGACTCACCTGGAGCCTTAGGGTGGTGGGTAGTGGGACTGGCTCTCAAATCCCCCCTGGGCTGAGCCTGGTGCAGCTGGAGCTGTGCTCACCTGCAGGGCAGCTGTCTCTCAGCAGCCAAGCCATGTCCACAGGTAGCTGCTCCAGCAGAGAGCTGCAGTAGTTTTTGATCATCTCTTTTTGCAAAGCTTTCCAGGCTTTCTCTTCTTTGGACTGGAGCAGTGCAGGACTCTGCTCCCTCTGATGAGGGTGGGAGGGATGCAGAGGGTGACAGGGCATGTGTGTTCTTGTCTTGTTTGTTTTGCCTTGGGGTTCAGCACTGTGTCAGGGGTCCTGCTCTGACTCTCAAACCTTTCAGTAGCTCAACTTCCTGGTTTCTCTATAAATCGTCTTGTTTTCTTAGCCTGGTGTAGTAGAGGTCCTAAAAAAACAAACAAGGAAAAAAAAAAATTGGATGATATCCTGTTTTGGTGTTTCTGAAGAGGGAGGCATTCAGTTCCTCTCCCTGTGACTGTGTAATCCTCTTGCCCTAATCTGCTCAATGCAGTGGATTCTGCAGAGGCAACTCCAGCCACTTTGCTGCTGCTCTGCAGCCTTGCAGGACAGGAGTTTCTCCTGCCAGTGCTGTACGTGGCTGTTCTCATCCTTTGCTTCTGCCTCCTGTGCCAGGATTCCAGGAGTTTACTGCTTGATAAAATAATGTATTTGCTCTTCTGCCTTGTTTTACTGAACTCCTTGAACAGGTATTGCCATTTTGTGTCTCAAAATTCCCTGCTCCAAAATAATTACATAACTGCATGCAAGTTATTTCCTTTTTAGCTCAATGTCTTTTGTGATGGACTTATGTAGTATTGGAACTGGATCAGCTGAAGGCAAATGTTTTGAGGATGGCTGTCATCTTTCATCCAAGCCTCTAGCTTCTGGTTGCTGCAGCTTTCCCAAGTAGCACTAAGTCAAAGCTGGCATTTTACCATTTATTGTTGTGAGCAGCAAACCAGGGAATAGAGTTCTGTGTTTGGTGTCCCTAGGGAATGTGGTGGTTTTGGAGTTTGTATCAGGAAGGATTTCCTTTGTAGTTCTGTGCCAGTGATGAATTTTCAATACAAATTTGAATTCCCCCAGAGCAGGTGATGTGGGCACCCTGCTTGTCAGAGCTTTCTCCCAGTCAGTGGTCCATCAAAACCTGCTGTTACCTCTGCAGGCCCCTGGAATTGTTGGGATTATCTGTACAAATGGTGTCTTATGGGCTGGGGGAAGGTGATTGAGTTTTCTGCTCTTCCTCCTTTACAGTTGAATTCTTGGGAGTTTCAAGATGACCGAAGGATTTGTGCTTGTCCTTCTGAACTTTGCTAGCAAGTGTGTGGTGTTACTGCTTTTCCAGTGACATCAGAACAAGTGACAATGAGTTCATGCTCGTTGCTTGTGTTGCCTGTCACAAAGGAGAATCCTGTGGGCTCACAGTTTTCTGTGGATCCATTGGGCTCCTGGGCTTTCTGTGGCTTGGGGGAGGACGTGCTCAATTTCATCTAAGTCTGAAGGACAGAACAAGCACTGCCATAAGGCCTCTGCTTCCCAGAACCTTTTAATTTCCTTTGACACTTAAATCCCAGCTGGGATGAACTCTAGGTGGGAGTGGCTGATCAGGGAAGTGAATTCTTCTTTAAGTATGTCTCTCCCTTCCTCTGCTTCTGAAATAAATAAGGCAAAGAGCAGCTGTTACAGGAGTTCAGTACTGAATCTATCAGAGGGCAAGTAACTAATCTTTCCTTGGAGAATAATGCAAAGGAGGAAAGCCAAAGCTACTTGCATGGAAGGAAAAGTGATGATTCAGTCAACTTTGTTCTCGTTTCCAGCTTACTTTCTCAATGTGATGTTGAGTTGCATCAATGGAGTTCTAGGAAATATAACTGTATTGTAAGCAAATCCCCTTCCTTGCCCCTACAGTCTGAGAACCACACAAATGCAGAATTGACTATTTTCTAGCTCTGCAAAAACAAACTCATGAGGACTGTGCTGTGTGTGGATTTTATCCCTTCTAACAGTGCCGGGCAACTTCTTCATGCCTGAAATCAAATCCCTGGGTAAACCAGTAAGCTTCCAAATACTGGTCTGGTTGGGGTGTTTTGATTCTGTCCTGTGAGCTTTCTTTAAGTGTGAGTGCCTTGCAACACTGGAGGGTGGAAGGGCCTGGAGAATGAATCTGATTAAGAGCTATTGAAGGAGCTGGGAGTGTTTAGTGTGAGGAAGAGGAGGTTGAGGGGAGCCCTCATCACTCTCTACAGCACCTGAAAGGACATTGTAGAGAGGCTGGTGCTGGGCTCTGCTCACAGGTCATTAGTGACAGAATCAGAGGGGATGGATTCCAACTGCATGAGGGGAGGTTTAGACTGAGCAGAAGGGAAGCATTTTTCACTGCAAGAGTGGTCAGAGACTGGCACAGGCTGCCCGGGGAGGGGCTAAGTCACCATCCCTGGGTGTGTTTAAGGGTCGTTTGGATGTGGTTTTAAGGGACATGGTTTAGGGGTGAACTTTGAGCAGGGCTGATGGTTGGACTGGATGATCCCGAGGGGCTTTTCCAACCGGAATGATTCTATGCAAGCAGATCGGGGAGTAATTCCTGCTGTGCCCCTGCTTTCCTTCCAGCTGAGCCATGATTCCGGTCACGGAGCTGCGCTACTTCGCGGACACGCAGCCGGCCTACCGCATCCTGAAACCATGGTGGGACGTCTTCACCGACTACATCTCCATCGTCATGCTGATGATCGCCGTGTTCGGGGGGACGCTGCAGGTCACCCAGGACAAAATGATTTGTCTGCCCTGTAAATGGGTCACCAAAGACTCCTGCAATGACTCGGTCAAAGGCTGGACGGCCGCGAGCCCCGAGCGTACCTACTACAACTCCAGTCTGGTCCCCTCCAAGGACACGGGGCCTACTGGGATCCGGTATGAGCTGGACCGGCACCAGTATAACTACGTGGACGCGGTGTGCTACGAGAACCGCCTTCACTGGTTTGCCAAGTATTTCCCTTACCTGGTGCTTCTGCACACTCTCATCTTCCTAGCTTGCAGCAACTTCTGGTTCAAATTCCCCAGGACCAGCTCCAAGCTGGAACATTTTGTGTCTATTTTGCTGAAGTGTTTTGACTCCCCGTGGACGACGAGAGCTCTGTCCGAGACGGTGGTGGAGGAGAGCGATACCAAGCCGGCGTTCGGGAAGATGAACGGCTCCATGGACAAGAAATCCTCCACGGTCAGTGAGGATGTGGAAGCCACAGTTCCCATGCTGCAGAGAACCAAGTCTCGAATTGAGCAGGGGATTGTGGACCGGTCTGAAACCGGGGTCTTGGACAAAAAGGAAGGCGAGCAGGCCAAAGCTCTCTTTGAGAAGGTGAAGAAGTTCCGCACGCACGTGGAAGAGGGAGATATAGTCTATCGCCTGTACATGAGGCAGACCATCATCAAAGTCATCAAGTTCATCCTGATCATCTGCTACACTGTTTATTACGTCAACAACATCACGTTTGATGTTGACTGCAAAGTGGACATCGAGAGCCTGACCGGCTACAGGATGTACCGCTGCGCTCACCCCCTGGCCACGCTCTTCAAAATCCTGGCATCTTTCTACATCAGCCTGGTGATATTCTACGGCTTGATCTGCATGTACACGCTCTGGTGGATGCTGAGGAGATCCCTCAAGAAATATTCCTTTGAGTCCATCCGGGAGGAGAGCAGTTACAGCGACATCCCTGATGTGAAAAATGACTTTGCTTTTATGCTGCACCTGATCGATCAGTACGACCCCCTCTACTCCAAACGCTTTGCAGTCTTTCTGTCAGAGGTGAGTGAGAACAAGCTGCGGCAGCTGAACCTCAACAACGAGTGGACTCTGGAGAAGCTGCGCCAGAGGATCACCAAGAACTCCCAGGATAAGCTGGAATTGCATCTTTTCATGCTGAGTGGCATTCCCGACACCGTCTTCGACCTCATCGAGCTGGAAGTCTTGAAGCTGGAGCTTATTCCTGATGTCACTATTCCCCCAAGCATTGCTCAGCTCACCAGCCTTAAGGAGCTGTGGCTCTATCACACAGCTGCCAAAATTGAGGCTCCAGCCCTTGCCTTCTTGAGGGAGAATTTGAAATCTCTCCACATCAAGTTCACGGACATCAAGGAGATTCCTCTTTGGATTTATAGCCTGAAGACACTAGAGGAGCTTCACCTGACGGGGAATTTGAGCGCTGAAAACAACAGGTACATTGTGATAGATGGATTGAGGGAGCTGAAGAGGCTGAAGGTGTTGAGGTTGAAGAGTAACCTCACGAAGCTGCCGCAGGTGGTGACAGATGTTGGTGTGCATCTTCAGAAGCTTTCCATCAACAACGAGGGCACCAAGCTCATTGTTCTCAACAGCCTTAAGAAAATGGTCAACTTGACAGAGCTCGAGCTGATCCGTTGTGACTTGGAGCGCATTCCCCACTCTATCTTCAGCCTCCACAACCTGCAGGAGATAGACCTGAAGGACAATAACCTAAAGACCATTGAGGAAATCATCAGCTTCCAGCATTTACATCGTCTCACTTGCCTTAAACTGTGGTACAACCACATTGCCTACATCCCCATGCAGATAGGCAACCTGACCAACCTAGAACGACTTTACCTGAACCGTAACAAGATAGAGAAGATCCCAACCCAGCTCTTCTATTGCCGAAAGCTTCGGTATTTGGACCTCAGCCACAACAACTTGACTTTCATACCACCAGATGTTGGGCTTCTTCAAAACCTTCAGAATCTGGCTGTGACAGCCAACAGGGTAAGTGAGCAAGGAGCTGAGCAGTTGCTGCGGTGAGTAGCTCCGGCCTTTTGTTATCTGTGTGGTGAAACGTGTTACAATGGTGGGTGAAATACTCCTGGCACTGTCATTCTGTTTAACTGATCAAATTTTGTTTCTCTTGAGGGGCTTATCTAAGGCAAAACATTGCAGATAGCTCCAGGGCCAAGCCTTTCTTTGAGCAGCTCCAGCGTTCTGCAGCATTTCCTCTCTTAACAGTGAAACTGCTGCCAGGTGCTAAGTGGAGGCTGTGTAGGAATCCTGCCTGTCAGTTGCTTCTCTGCAGCTGGAAGCTCAAACTCTAGACTGACATCAGTTTAGGGGTTAAAATGGACATCTGAGAAACTGTCTTTATCTAGAGCAAGGCACAAAGCCTGGACACCTCAGATGTGTACGTACACGGAGGGCAGCAGCCATCTAGGGCGGGGGTGTGTGGTTTACAGCTTTGCTTAGAGTGCTTTTCCAGGGGATATTCCATGGTTTGGTCTTAAGCACACATGCGTCTCCTGAGTAGCTGGATATGGACAGACTTGTGAGAAATGGCTTTTGTTCTTCTAATGCGTTGTCTTGTTCCACAAAGGTGACTCTGGGCAGAGTTTGGAGCAATCTGCTGCAGTGTCCTCAGGGCAGTGACCTAAACCAGGTTTAGCAGTTGGCAGTCAGGTAGATGTGGAAGTGTGAACTGTGGCCATTCCTTGACTTTCAGAGGGGAGGAACTGTGATGGCCCTTTGCCATGGAGGGCTGTGGGGTTTCTTGTGTAATCCCAGGTAGGTTCAGTCTAAGCCTTAATATCTAAGTGCAGGGCAGGTTAGAGGGGATGCCCAAGTGTGCTGTACTGCCCAATTACTGCAAGTTGTTTCTTGGTTTGTGTTTGAGGGTGTTTATTTGCTTAAAGCAAACTGTATCCATGTGTTTTCCTGAATCTTTGTTCCTGTCTTGGGGATTCTTTAATCTCTAGACTTTGTTTCTTAAAGCTCAGTCTGACTGCACAGACTGATGAGCTGAGTGGCTTGTTGAACTGGCCATTCATTCTCTCTGCAGAGTCCTGAGAGTCTCTTTTTCTCTTGGAGTCCATCACCCCAAGTCACAAACAGCCCTAATGCAACTGCAAATTGTAGACAGATCTAATTAGTGGCTCCTGGGTGGTTCTGGGTATGTGCAGTAGCATTGTCCAGCAGCAATCCTTGTTTTCCCTGTCATATATCAGATCCTTCTTGCTATTGGACAGATGTGTTCACAGGCAGCTGCTGTCAGGTGGCTGGGGAGAGGCAGACAGAGCAGCTCTGGTGTGGTTTGACTCTGACAAGGGAGGTGCTCTGTTCAGGGTTGCAGGATTCACTCCTGAAACTCCAGCCAGTGTTCTGAAGTTGGTGCCTGAGAGTTCAGGTCTGTGTTGTGCCCCTGAAGGGCAAAGGCAGACAAGCAGCAGCTGCTCAGCTAGCCCAGTTTAATAACTGGTCACTTGGTTTTCCCAGCACTGATGGGCTGGATGGCTGTGCATCTGTATGGACCACCCATCTCACTCTGAAAATCCCTAATGCAGCAGCCTTGGTGTGCTGAGGCAAAAGGTGGTGAGGACCCAGGGAAAGAGCTGAGCTGTTTGTATCCCCTGCAGGTCCCTGGGCAAGGTCACCATTGCCCTGGGGCTCTGGCACCCTGGTTACTTATAGTAAACAGAGCAGAGAACACAAGGACTGGCCTCCCAAGACCAGGAGTTCTCAGATGTCCTCTCCTAGCTCAGCAGTTTTAAGAGGCTTGGAGTTGACAGGTCCCAGTGTGCCATTCTGGGAAGCTGACTGTGTTATAGCACATTGCTTCCTTCCTAAACCAAACTAACAGTCTGTAGGGACTTTGGTGCAATACCAAGTGTACAGTGGCTACCTTAAAGCAGAGGAGCTGGGATCCAGTGCTGGTGTGAAGGTGTTTGGGATGGGAAGAAGCTAACTAATGCTGCTGGGAGCATGTGACAGTGCAGGTGTCTGGTCCTTGACATCACCAAGGACAGCACTGTCTGCTTTAGCTACCATTGTTGGGGCTGTTTTGTAACTAATGTGATAGTCTGAAAGAGGAATCCACCCATTCATGGTGTCATGGCTTTTCCTTTGGGAATATTCCTTATGGTGCAAAACAGGAGCTCACTCAGGAGCTGTGGGTGACTGAGAACAATGCTCTGTCAATCTTGGAGCTTTGTGTGTGTTGGTCTTGAGAGCATGTGTCCTGTTTACTGGTGTCTCTGCATGTGACTGATGGATTCATTGATTGATCTTTCCAGATTGAAAGTCTCCCACCAGAGCTGTTCCAGTGCAGGAAGCTGAGAACCTTGAACCTGGGAAACAACGTGCTGCAGTCCCTTCCATCCCGGGTCGGGGAGCTGACAAACCTGTCCCAGATCGAGCTGCGGGGGAACCGCCTGGAGTGCCTGCCCGTGGAGCTGGGCGACTGCCCCCTGCTGAAGCGCAGCGGGCTGGTGGTGGAGGAGGATCTCTTCAACACTCTGCCCCTGGAAGTCAAGGAGAGGCTCTGGAGAGCGGACAAAGAGCAAGCCTGAGCCCCTGGAAACAAAAAAGGGAAAAGCCTCTGACTAACTAGAAGAAAACAAAAGGCCATTCCAGTCCCCTTTTCCCCGGATCTTCCCCTTTCTCCCCTCGATCGCTCCCAGCCTAGCCAAGGAGTCCCTGAACAAAGATGACTCTGGATGAGGTGGCTTCTTGCCTCAGGTGCAGGATGAGAAGCCAGATTAGTTGGCCTCTGAGCAAAGGCTAGTGGGAGTGGGAGGTGTTGCTGTTCTGGACAGGCAGTGGGGTGAGGTGGATGATGCTGGTGAGGAGAAATGACCTCTGAATGGAGGGGAAAATGAAATGTTGGGATTGCTGCATTGCTCCAAGTGGGGCTCGTGTGGCAGGGACTGAGAATTCCCAGTGTCCTGCAAGCAGAGATCAAGGTAGACCAGGTACACAAACCTGTGAGACCTGGTGCTGTTCTCCTCGGATTCAGTCAGTGAGGCCCCACCGTGGGTGGGGTAGGATACAGACAGCTGATTGTATCTAGATGCTGGCATTAGGATGTTGGGGATGAACTTAATCTCACACATCAGCTTGAAAACAGGATCTTTTTTCCTCTTTTTTTTTTTTTTTTTTTCTGTCTTCCCCTTTGCACTCCACACCTTCTCTTCTGCTCCTGGAGAGGGAACAAAACACCCCAAACTCTATCTGCTCGTTTAAGATTGCACTATTTGAACAATTTCAAGTCACTTGTGCTGATGAGTAGATCACGTAGCATCATTTTCCAGCTGATGTGCTGGAAGCACTAACTGACAACTCCAGAGCTTTAGCCTGTTCTGAAATGGGTGATTACAGTGCAAGTGGGAGAAAGATCCACATAAAAAGCAGTTGGACTGTCTAATCTACTCTCCCAAAAGCATCAAGTTGCTTCAGAATCTGGCTTTTAAAGTTGGTTTGGGTTTTTTTTAAGCTACTTTTAAATTCCTGGTATTTTCACATATCAGATAGGAACACAGAGCTGGCCAGTGTGTTGGGGTGTCTCCTGGGGGTGCTGAAGAGGAACAGTCAGGTTTCCTCTGCACCTCTTGCCTCCCCCTATTAAGTTGTTAGCTGCTTTGCCAGTGTTTTTAAGTAATGCAGTCTACTGAGCTGCCTGATTGTGCTTTTCTCCTGTCCTCCTAACAGCTGTCAGTTCCTGTGACACCTCTTGACCTAAATAAGAGGCTAATGCTGATTGAATTTGGTGCTGGAAAAGAAACCTGTCCTCCTATTTCTTTCTCTTTTCATTCCCTCAGTGTTAAGGATCAGTATGAGAATCCTCAGTGGATCCCTGGGACAGAGCAGGCTTCACTGGAACAAGTCTGACCTGTTTGGTGGTGTTTGACAAAAAAAACTTCCAACCTTCTGCACTGTCAGAGGTAGAGAATTTGTAACAGCTACTGATAATCATGTCCGTAGGGTGGGGTGGTTCAGATGGGTCAACCACACACCCCAAATCTGCACTTTCCCATCAGAAGGAAGAGGAGGCTGAAGGACGTGCAGGTCCTGGTTGTAACACTGCATCAGATGCAGAGGTTGGCTCCAGGATGGAGAGCTGTGAGCCAAGGTGTGAGAAGTTTGGAGGTCTCCCACATGTACAGGATGGGAGGGAAGCTGCAGCCACCTCCAGAGTGGTCCCCGGAAAGCTGCCAGTGAGTGCCCTGGCTCAGCAAACCCTGGTGATCCCTTGGATGTTGGGGCAATAAGATGTGCTGTGGCTTTCTTCATCAGATGTAAGATATGAAATATATATGCTAAACATGCTGAAATCATGAACAATGTTAACTGGGCTCTGGATTTGGTGATGTTCAGATGCTTAAATAAAGCTACATTAAAATCCAGATCTGTTTATAAAACTGCTTTGAAGAAAGATTGAAAATCTGCCTCCCTTAGTCCATTAATTATGGAAAGTTTAAATAGTGCAGGGAATAATGTAATTAAGTCTATTTATCTGGAAGGCAAGGTACAGTCAAAGCTCTTTCTGTTTCTAACAGGGTTAGGGTGTTGCAATTGTGTTAGAGGTGGGGCCAGTGCAGAAAGCATGGGGCAGTGCTGATGCTTCTTGGGTTGTATTTGTGCCCTTTGCACAAGTATTTTGGATCAACAGAGAGGGTGTAAGTAGCTCAGTGGGCTTCATGCTGCTGAAGTGAAGCAGGACTGGCCTCAGGCTTAGCTACAGTGATGCTGTTTTCCAGTCAGTTCCTTGTGCTGGGTGTGGGGGCTGTTTGGATTGTGAAGGAAGGTTTGTCTTGTGTTTTCTTTTTATGTTGGGTTTATTTTTTTCCTCCTTCCCCTTATTATGTGCCAAAAAGTAGAGCTGGAGAGTAATGGCAATTGAATAGAGGCTTGGACTCTGTTTTGTATCCAAGGCCACTGGTAACTGGCTTACAACACACATTTTAGACTGGCCAGGACTGAAAGGGCAAAGTTCCTCCCAGGATTCCCACCCAGCTTACAGGAGCAGATTTCTTCTGCGTGTCTAGGTGACTGGAGATGGGTGCTTGGGCTCTTGACTCTAGCTCTGCTCTTATACAGACTAAACTTTACACTATGTTAGAAGGTTCTATGAGCAGCTCCTGAAAATACCCCACAGTGCTTCCAGAAGCTGGAAAACCTCCTGACCCTCTGTGTGCTGAGGCCACCACACAAGTGGACACCAGGCTGTTGTGCTAGAGGTGAGAGACTGGCTCTGACTTCTGATCAGGTAACACAGCTGCCCTCCTGCTGCTGGCTGAGCTGCTGCCCTACACCTGAGGCCTACAAGGCAATTTTAAGACAGGCCAGTTTTGCTTGTGCATGAAAACACTACTTTTTGCTACTTCTACAAAATTCTAAGCTCAAGTCTTTGGTCATGGCTGCTCGGGCTTGAGAGCCTCCTGTGTGGCAAAATTGAGATACCTTCTTGTACCAGAAACACAGGTGGCACAAAATCCCTTGTCCCTCTGGAAGGTAGCAATATGTAGAATTTACTCCTGCTAGGTGCTTCTTGGTCTTCCCTCTGATTCCAGACTATCAATCTCATATAATGAGATGGAAGAAGCTTTAAAACTTCAAGGGTAGGGTCTAAACCCTGAGTGTATTTACTGCTTGAGACTCCTGCAAAACTGCACAGCAGAGTGAGTCACTCCCAGTGCTTGTCTGGACTGCTCAGTCTGAGGGCTGAGCTTCCATCAACAATCCTTCCTCACTTGTACAAATTCCATCAGTGGATAGCACATTTTTTCCTTGAGTTTCCATTAAACTGAAGCTCCTGCCACTGCTCTGTGTGTTCAGATAGAAGCAGACAATCAGCAGGCTGGGCAGGGTCTCCTGACAGCCTTTTCAGGGCACTCCAGTAGCAGCCAGATCAGTTCCAGCTGTAAACTGTATAAGTTGTTGTAAAACAACTTGAATTCTACCCAACTATCTCCTTAGCACTTCTGAGCTGAATGAGTTCTTGGAGCCCCTGTAGATCACAAGCACCCTCATCTCACATTAGGATCAGCTTGGTCAAATGGAATTCTACCTTTCCTGCTAAATACCCCCAAAAATAAGTTGCAACTAATTAATTTTAACCAACTGAAAGGCAAGGAATGCCAAACCTATTAATGTGTGAAATCTTGCTGCATCTCAAGCTATGCACTGAAATGTCAGCTGGAGCTGATGTTTTAAGACTATTCTCTGATTTTGTTATATGGTCCCCAGTTAATTCAGCAGCTGGAATTGACTCTGCCAGTCTGAAAGGTTAAATAGCTGTTAAAGGGATCTCCCTGTGGGCTATTCTTTGCTATTAATTGTCCCTTCCTGATAATATCCTACCTCATTTTTTATTTTTTTTTTCTTATTACCATTTATACACTCCATTTAGCTCAATTCATTTTAATTCAAGTTCTTGGTGTTCATTACCATAAATAGTATTAAGTGGCTTTTTGTTGCTGAACCACACTGAAGTGGTTTGAGTTGCTTTTTTCTTTACCAAATGATTCTGGGAATTTTGAGAACAATAACACATCCTTTAGAGGATAAGGGGTATGGAAAAAAAAGTTTCAAATGCTATTGATTCAGCAGCTGTTACGTTGTTTCCCTACCTTTTTTTCTGCTTTGGAAAGGGATTTGCATGGTTTGATTTATTTGGATTTCTTACTTTTTTAGTTTGGGGTTTTTTTTGAGTTGTCCTTCAGTGGAGCAGTAACTTTCTCATTAGCTGTGCCTTCTCTAGACATCCATGAACTGAACCTCTCCACAGAGGCACTTGCTCCTTCATGTGTTTGTGTAATAGTCTCTGCCTGGAGCCAGCTGCTCCCTCTGATTCTTTTTCCTTTCAGCTATGGAGAGATTTCTTAACCCTGACAAACAATATTGTCACTCCATAAACAATGGAGTCATTCACTGGGAAATGTTACCCAAGGTAAGGCTGTGTGAGTGCTCCCCAGGAAGACTGTTGCTTAAAGTTTAACTTGGGTATTTTTGTTCTTCCTCATTGCATTATAATAGGAATTTTTACCCCACACACAGTTTGGCCACTCAGTGGATCCTGAAGTTTTACCAATCAAGTGCCAAAACAGTGAGGATTCTGTCCTACCTGTGTTCTAGCAGAGCTGGAACTGGACAAGAGTGAGTTTGACTCAGCCTTTTCTCCTCCAGCTGCAGTGGTGGGTTAACTTTCAGCTGCTTTGGCAGTATGGAAGCCTCCAGAAAAACCCCAAATCTTCCTCTCCAAAATCCCTTGTCAAAAGTAGCTGTATTCGAGCTGGACTCCAGTGGGGAAGATGAACAAACATTGTGTGAATTCTTAGAAAGGCTTAATTTAGGATTTCTGGAATTTCCCTTCCTCCATCTCTGCCTCCTTTAAAGGAATTTTACTGAACAATGGGGGAAATTTTTTCCTGGAGGAGACTTAATGAGAAGGGGGCTAATGAGCCTGAGTCATCCTTTACTGCTGACAGATGTGTCCATTGAAGACAAACACTACTCATGGCTTAAACATTGTTCCCTCCCAGTTTGTAACTGCATGAGCAGGGCTGTGGTTTGGCATCTGAGACCTGGGGCTTGATGTAACCTTCCAGAATCATGACATTGACTTTGAGGGGTTGTTTGGGCAGCTGATCAACAGCAGCTCCACCTGAAGCACTGAAGGCTGCTATTGTTCTGAGAGATTTGTAAGACTGGACACTTGCACAGAATAAACATTTTAATTTTTCATTTGCATCTTCCTTTGATGTCTGCTTTTTTGTTTAAGCTTTCTGTATGCAAAGGTGTTTGGCAACAGGATCTCATTCTCAGAAGATAGGTGTTAATACTTACAGCTATTGTGTAGGACTGTTGGGTTCTTTGACTCATCACAGGAGTCCTGGTGCATTGTGCCCTTCCTTGGTGAATAAGCAAAAACTAGATGTACAGGAGAGGTGCTGCTCAGGGCCAAGCCCAGGCTGTCTTGTGTATTTCACCAGCCTTGCAGCACATGCCTCAAACTGGTTGTGCCAAAGAGAACGACTGCTGTCTGTATGTATGTTGTCTACATAGACCTATAGAAACTCAAGAGCTCTGCAAGAGGAACAGCAACTGAAGGTGAGAGAAAAGCTGCCTGTTGCCATAGAGATGGTGTCTTCAGCCAGCTGCTGGCAACAAATCCAGTGTGTTTCCCAGCCCAGGCACTGCTGCTGCACCTGGAAATGCTGCAGACAGCATCATCCCCAACTGAGCATGTTATGGTGTGTGATCAGCTTCTCACTTCCAAACACAGTTTGAGTTTGTGCAGCTCACTTACTGTACAAAAAAGGAATTTTTCTCTTATTTTTCTCCTTTGCTTCCACGGTGACATTGGCCCCACTTTGGTGACAGAAAATGTGAGCGAGCTGAGAAACAGGTGGAAGGTGGTGGTTTGAGATCCTGCTTATTGGCACTGATGAGATTTAATTAAATGTTTAGCAGGACTGAACTGAGAGCAAAATGCCCCTTGTCACCCGAGGCTCCCTCAAACTGCAGCTCCTTTTGTTCAGGATTTACCAGCTCTTGGAAGAGCTGAGCATGGGGAAATAATTCAAAGGTACTGTCCAAGAAAACTGGTGCTTGCTGGGTTGCTGTAGGACTTCAGTGCAGCAGTGGGGAAAGAGCCCAAGGGCAAAGAGCTGATCTGTCTTTGTTGTAGAAAGACTTCTAAACCTGAGAATTCCAAATGTCCTATGGATCTCATTAAAAAGCACCAAGATACAACAGAGGCAGCTGGAACTATCTTAGTTTGAGACCGGTAAAATCTTCTACCTCTGCTGCACCATCAGCTTTTACCTTCCTGATTCTTGGAGAAAAGAACCATCTTGGTTTTAAATTGCTGATGCCAGTGGGAACTTTCTCAGTGGAAAAGTACTGAACTTCTGAGACTCTGATGGCCTCAAAGAAAGGAAGGTCTGCCAACATGTGGGAACAAAAGTACTGCAGCATCTGTGCCATTTTAAATACTATTGTACTGTTTAGTACAGCTTAAATACTCACTAGAAAATATAATTGCTCCTGTGCTCCTTGTTCCTCATTGAATGTTCTGTCACTTGTTGCTGATCATATCAAAGACTTGGGGAGAGGTGATAAGAGGTCTGGCTGAAATTTTGACTTGCCTAATAACACTGGCAACTCTGCTTTTGGTGAGAGGGTCTGAGCTGCTTCACCTGACTCTGCAGAAGCAGGCAAGCTGGCCTGGCTCCAAACGGCTTCAACAGGAACCCTTCTTGAGGAGGAAATTGGGATGATTGTGCTGGGAAAAACAGCTGCAGCACCCTTTGTCTGAGGCAGGGTTGTTCACCTTGCAGGTGTCACTTGCTCCTCTGCCTTTCCTATGGACACAGGATGGGCTTTGGCAGCCTCCAAATGGAGTTTGCCAGAAGTGCAGTTTTTTTGAAGGAGAAAATATTGTCTTGATAGTCTGCAAAGGAGTCCTCGGAGGGGAAGGAAGGGAAGGAAAAAGGGCTCATTTCCCAGTTTTGTCCAAGTACTTTCTACCTTCCTTTTTTAATCTTACTGGAAGAAAAAGTATTTACAAAGGTGACATCCTTCTCTTACTTTTTTTTTTTTGGCATTATGTGGTGGGGGTGGTTTTTCTCTTGTTGAAAATATATTTCTAAGCCTCAAACCAGGACCTTGTCTGAAGGGACAAAGAACTGGAGGACTCCTGAGGACAGAGGCTGATGAATGTGCCTCTGACCAAGATGAGTTGCCTCAGATAGTTTATGCAGTGGGTTATTTTCTGGTACTTGCTGTGTTGTGCTGTGATCTGCTGTTTATATTGCTCAAAACAATCCCCAAAACAGGAAAACTGTGGTTTGCTGCCATGTGTGTGAACTCAACCAGCCTCTGAAGTCATCCTGTGTGCGTAAGGTGGGGAGGGGAGAAGGTGACGTGCTAAATTGCTGGGAAAAAACCCAACAAATCATGTCTGGGAATGAGAAATCTGTGACATCATGAATGAGGGAGGTAGCAGAGGGTGTGGGGAGTGGCGTGGGAGTGTGGAGAAGGTGAGTTTCTCCACACAAGCGTGAGGTGATGAGGTGAGATGGGTCCACCAGAGCAGCTCACACGCAATCCCTACATCAGGGGGTTTTGCACTGGTTACACATCTGAAAAACATTTAAGCTCCATCAACTGGTGAGAATCTGTTACAGGAAGGAGGAAACTGCTTCATGGTTGACTTACAGCGTTGCCTTTTTCGTCCTCTCCATGCTTGTAGCCCAGTGATTAAAGTCTGTGGCTTTTTCAAGTACTGAACTTGCATCTTCTTGTATACAGAGAAAAGGTTGAAAATAAGCTGTAAATGCTCAGGACCAGATGGTTTCTCATGATAAAACTGATTTCCCTTTTTTATTTGAATTAAAAAGAAAAAAATATGGAAAAAGTTGAGCAAGATGGGGATGGAATCTTTCCAGATTTGATTCCCTTATTTATTTTATTTTTTGAGCAACATCTCTCTGAGATGGATTTTCAATTGCTAGCAAATATATTTAGAATAACCACTTTCCCGAGAGCATTTAGCACCCCTTCATTTTTTTGCCTTTTATTTTGGCCAGGTGGGTGCTGCACACTCACACACACACCCCATGGAGTTATTTCTCTGTGGGCTGCTGCTGAAAGCTGCTTTGCAGGGTGTCCTGCAACAGCCAAACGGGTTTGTTTTTCTTTTAGGATTTTTGGTTTTGTTTGTTTACATTTTCTTGTACTTTTTTTTCATTCGTTTGTTATTTGTATATGTATTTTTTGTATGTATTTTTTGGTTTTACGGGAGGGCTTTTCTTGTTTTTTGGGGGGGTTCTGCCTCCTTTTTTTATTTTTTTTTGGTTTGCCTTTTGTTGTTGTTTTTTCTTTTTCCTTTTTCTTGGGTGTTTTGCCTTTTTGTTGTTGTTGTCGTCGGTTGTTTTGCCTTTTTGTTGTGGTTTTGCCTATTTTGAGTCCCCGGCAGGGACCCTGCGCTGGGGCTGCGCTGCCCGGGAGCGCCACCGCCGGGCCGGCCGCTCGGCTCTGCTCGCTTCTCCTTCCACGTCTCCCCTCTCATCTCTGCGTTTTCTTTCTCCGATTGGAACAGTTGCACTCACGTTTGGAGCCGCGGGAGAGCCAAGGGAGCGAGGTGAGGTTCGCCAAAGGGCGGCTGAGAGTGAAAACAGACGATGTGGGTTCACCAGACCCTTAGTGAAAGCTCCTTAGATTCAGCACCCTTTAGTCTGACTCTTGTCGTCTCCTGGGTCGCTGGAGTCCCTCCAGGTACTAAGAGGAGAAGAGAAAACTGCCTCAAGCTGCACCAGGAAAGGTTTAGGTTGAAGCTGAGGAACAGTTTTTTCCTCTCAAGGACTGTCCAGCCCTGTCCCAGGCTGCCCAGGGCAGTGGTGGAGTCCCCATCTCTGGAGAGGTTTCAAAGCTGTGAGATGTGGTGCTGAGCAACACGGGTTAATGGTGCCTTTGCAGTGCTGGGTTAATAATAGTTGGACTTGATGATCTTAAAAGGCTTTTCCAACCTAGACGAGTCTGTGATTCTGACTAAGTAAAAAGGGCTCTGAAAGCCTGAATTGCCACTTCAAGTTTGTTTCAAAATTTTTAGATCTTTTTCTCCTACTTGAATCTATTTTACCTCCTTTACCTTATTCTACCGCTGCATTTACCAGCTTAACTGCTCTATTTTTAATCTGGGTTCTCAAAACAGGGATTCCTCCTTGGAGTTAAGAGGTCAATGGAGTCTGTGCCTGGCTCGAGCAGAACGCTCTTGTGCACTTAATGTAGCACCAAGAGCCAAAGCAAACTCTGCAGCCCTGAATGTCCCTGCCAGGAACAAGTGGCCAGAGGTGGGGACAAAACTCTTCGAGAGGCAGCTCTGCTGACTGCCCAGCAGCCTGGCTGTCTAGTGCTTGCTGTTATCACATGCTGGGGAAGGGATCACGTGGAGAGGCGGGGAGTCCGTCCTGCAGAGCCTGCCTGGCATCGTGGTGTTGCTGGTGGGATCCTGGGAGCTCCTGCCCCTGATGGCGTTTGTAACCCAGCATCAGATCCAGAAGGTAAGGAACTGGACCCAGGGAAGGAGCAGCACAGGCAGGTGACACTATTTGTAAGGTACAGTCGCTGCTGGTTAACCCAGGATCAGGTCTAGCCAAGATCAGCTTTGCAAACACTTTATATTCTTCTCAGCTTCTTGTGTGAAATTCGTTTTGAGTGTGTGAGGAGCCGGTCCTGACTACAAACCCTTCCAGAGGGCAACTTGTCTTGCAGAGCTCTTGGAGGAATTTCTTTTGTGCCCTTCTGTCTCTGCTGCTCAGCTGTCATCCGTGAAGTCCCAATCTGCCTGTGGAAGGATAATCTCCAGGGTGTTCTATATAAAGAAGCAGTATGGCCAGCAGAGTTCCCTTCATTGTGCAGTCAACCGAGAGAAATCACCTGGGGGTTTTCCCCTTGGAGCAAACGATGTTTTCCAGCTTGTAAAGAAATCTCATTCTCACTTGGCACACAGGCAGGACCAGCTGTGTTCACATTAGCAGGCTTTGCAATTTAACAGTTGCTGGTTGTGTGTCTGAGATAAGATATCCTTAATCCCCAAAAGCTCTAGTGGTGAAATCTCTGGTGGTCTGAGTCATTGAGATATGTTGTCCTCAACCACATGGAATTTAAGCACGTTAATGAGCTATCTTTCTGACAATAGAAACCTCTCCCGGGATGAAAGCCCAGGAGCAGGTTGTCCAGCTGCAGAGCCCAAGCTGGGATGCTTTTCATTGAGCTGAGGCACAGCAAAGGGCCAGAACTGTTTCTTGTGCTGCTTCCCCTGAGGACTCTGGAGAGGAGCAGTCACCCTGTCTCTTCCAGTTCCATGAGGATGGCTTCCTTGTCCTGGAGGATTTTTTCACTGCAGAGGAGTGTGACAGCATGAGGAGGCAGATTCAGGGAATCGTGGCAGAGATGGAAGTGCCGCCGCACTGCCGCACCGAGTTCTCCACCAAGGAAAAGGAGCAGCTCCAGGCACAGGTAGGGAGAAGGGCAGGGCTGAAGGAGAAAGGGAAAAGGCAAAGAGCTGCTCAGGATTCACTCTGGGGGAGCACAGTTCTTTCTTCTAACTGAGCATAGTGCTGAGAGTAATTTGCTTTCTAGAGTTCTACAAATGTTTGCTGGGGTTCTGGCGGGGGGTGAGGGGGAGGGAGAAGAGGGTGTGTGAGGCTCTGCTCTGCTTTCTCCCCCACAACTGCCCTGGGGGCAGCTCTCAGAAATCACTTTGTACTCGTTCTGTAGACAGAAAACGGGTTGTTTTCCAGGCAGCCAGCAAAAGAAAAGCAAGGGTGACCTCTGAGAGTAAAGTCCTAGTCAATGCCAAGACATGTGGTGTTGTGAAAAGCCTTTTTCTGAGTGGTTTCTATTGACTTTGTTTTGTTTATGCTGCTGTTTAATGGGAAAAAGATGCAGGTGAGTATGAATGCTTTGATCAAAACTTCATTGATGTTTTTACAAGGATGCTGTCTTTACTGGGCTCTTATCCCTGGCAGGGTAGCTCGGATTATTTCCTAACCAGTGGAGACAAGATTAGATTCTTCTTTGAGAAAGGTGTTTTGGATGAGAGAGGTAAGCCCTGGTCTGAGTTAGCAGAGGGAGGGGACAGGAGAAGGCTGAGTGAGGGGTCAGGGGCCTGTTTCCAGCTTCAGGGACAATTCCTGCTTTGCAAACATTGTTAATTTCTGGTTTTATTTCATAGGTAACTTTCTAATTCCAAAGGAGAAATCCATCAGCAAGATTGGCCACGGTAGGTTTAAAGGATGGGGTTTTGAGAGGGGTGGACAAAAGGGATGTGGTTTTCAGTCATGAGGATTTCTCCAAACCTACTTGTTATAAATAACCTTCCACATCTGAGCTGAAACCTTCTTAAGCAGTGGAGCAACTTCCCTCTTCTGCTGCTTCTGGGGACGACTGACTGCATCAGATACTGCACATCTCACCCCTCTTGCCACTGTGGCCACAGCTCCTGTCCTTGCAGCCTCAGGCTGTTTTACTCTGGGTCTCTGCATTAAATTCTTCAACTTGACTTCTACATGTCAATCTGCTTTTCCCCACGTCACTGTCACCATCTCTGCAATTCTCTCCTTGCTGCCCCTCGCTTTCTGGTGTCAAAGGGTTTTAAAATCTTCTGCTATGATCCTTTTAAAGAGGAAAACCTTTCTAGGAGGTTTTTCAGCTGCACATAGCTCAGAGTCACCGATGTGCAAAAATCTGGACTTCAGCCCTTGGCTCTTTTATGTAAGAGATTGTTCCAATGAATCCAGATCTCCAGGGGCCCTTCCAACCCCTGACATCCTGTGATCTACCACCTGAGACTGGTCCCACTCCCTGTAGAGCAAACTGCCTCTTTTGCAGGGTTACCTGTGCCACAGCTGTCCTCCCTCCTTCGGTCTTACCAGCACCTTTTCTCTATTCTTACTGGTTTTGGTTTGACCTATTTCCCTTCTCCCAGCTACAGAGCTTGCTTTTTGATCCCTTCTGTTTTCAAACAATATGTGGAAACTGAGAGCAGGATTTGCTGCATCTCCAAACACAGGAACTTTGCTCAGATCAAACTTCACCGAACTTGGAAATTCAGTACTGAGAGTTCTTGGTTCTTTTTTTTTTCTTTCTCAGAAAAAGGCTCTCCCCCCCCCAGCCCCTCTGCTAGTTTCTTACACTTCAGCTTTTTCCCAGGGGCAGAGAACTGTGAATGCCTGCTGACTCAGCAACTGAACAATTCAAAATGCTTCTCTAGACTTATTTTTTGTAATTCCTCCTTTTGGTCAAGTCTTGCTTTAGTCCCTGCCCGGGAGCAGCCTTTGCTGGACCCAGTCGTGTGTCCTTGTGGCAAATTTGGTCACAATGTGGTGGAGGCACCAACCATTGCCAGTCTTTGCTTTATGGCTTTGTCAGAGCTGGGCTGCAGCAAGTGTCTGTGAGCAAACAACTCTGACCTGTGGGCTGTGGTCTTCTGAGAAGGACACCAAAGATGAAGCTCTAGTTCATTTTTGCAGTAATTTCCTTTTTTAGTAGATCAAAAGAATTGTGGTTTGTGTTTTTTTTTTTTAAAGGGTGGATTCACTTTTGTGCCTAGGGTCCTGCACAGTGGTTATTCTGTTACCATTTGCATGATGTAATAACTTTTTACTCAACTTCTGTTCACTTTGTTATACTTTTTTACATAGTTGCATTTAATAGCCAGTAAGTGATTATAGTTTTGGTCTCTAAAGAAGATGGTACAAATGTATGAATGTTGTATCACTTTAGTTGTGCTAAGCTACATATATCCACCCCTGAGAGGGATGAAAGTTTCTGGCTGCAATTTGTCTCACTTGGTTGCTGTCTCTGCAGCTTCTTGAGAGATGTGAAGTCCTCTTCTTTAATTAAATGCTCAGCCTGAGACTTTTCTTTCCCTTTTTTCTTTCCCCTTAGCTTTACATGCTTATGATCCTGTCTTCCAGCAAATCACCCATTGCTCCAAGGTGCAGGTGAGCTGCTGCTGTTACTCTTTCCTAGGATGGTATGGGGAAAAAAAAAAGAGGAATAGTTAATTTTAATTTTCTAAACTCCTGAGGATAGTAATTAGACTTAAATATCTTCAAAGACTAATCTTTACAGTGTGCAGAAAACAGCAAACATAAATCTTGGAAAGTTTCCTTGCAGGAATTGGGAAGAAAACTAGGCCTTGAGAGACCAGTAGTTGTGCAAAGCATGTATATCTTCAAGGTACAGTAAGTCAAGTCGTCTTGTGACTCAAGAAGCAGGTGGGAAGCTGTGAGACTCTTCACACATCACCTCTCTTTCCTTGCAGCAACCTGGCATTGGCGGTGAAGGTGAGATTCATATTATCACACTGCACATAATACTCCTTTAGGAAAGGAATATTGCCAGGAAAAAAAAATCTCAGAATCAGACTTCTGCCTGTGAGTTTTGTGGTCCTGACCTTCTTAAAATTATTTAAAAGCATCCATGTTTTAAAAAAAATAAAATCTACATTATATGCAACTTGATCAAACAGCCACTATTGCATTTGCAGTAGGCTGGAAAGTGGGATATTTTTTGTGTGTAAGATTTAATGTGGTGGGCAGGGCAGGTCAAGAAGTCAGGGAGATGCAGTTTGGTCACTCTTTCAGCAATAGTGAATTCCTCTGGCACTAAAATGCCCTAACAATGGCATCTGGTTGCAGTGACCCCACACCAGGATGCCACCTTCCTGCACACGGAGCCTCTGGGCAGGATCCTGGGCTTCTGGATCGCTCTGGAAGATGCCACGCAGGAGAATGGCTGCCTGTGGTTCATTCCAGGCTCTCACACCAGTAAGAGTCACTTGTGGGGCTTTGGCACACGCTGTGCAAGGGGCTCCCTCCCCTTGACTGTGGGTTGAGGGTGGCTCAGACTGGGAGCTGCTCTGTGTGGGGCCTGCAGGAAAACGCTGCTGGGCCTGGAGGGATGATTTTATTCACTACAAGGATTTCCCCTTGAGTGATTTGTCCACCACAGTTTTCAGTATGTTATTCTCTGCTTCACTTTGCTCTTGTCCATCCCGTGAGTCTAATATAACAGTATTTTAAACCAGCAGTGTGTGTGTGACTGACACTGTGCTCAGTTCTAAGTTGCTCTCTAGCCTAGAAACAAAGAATTCAGGGTACTGGGGCAAGGCAGGACAGTCCTCCTGAATTTTCATTTACTCCACAACTCTCACATATCAGTCTGAATTTCAGTAAACAAGGAAACCCTCCAAATCTATGCAAGGATCACTTGGACACCATCCAAGCCATTGGAGAACAGCCAGGGGACACACACAGACAAATCCAGATCAGCACAGCTGGGGTGGTGGCTGCTGTGACCAGGGTAGTTGCTCTGTGTGTGTAACTGCTATTGGATTAACAGCAGGTTGCTGTTTTTCACTAGCTCTAGGGCACACTAATCAGATTCAGACCTTTGCTCACCTCACTCCCTGAGTTGCATTCACTTACTGAGTGTAATCACAGTGCTCTTAAGATCTTTAAGTCGTTCATCCCTTGTGAATTCTAGAGTTGGCTGCACGCTGGTTGCAATTTGTGCTCTTCCAGAAAGGAGGAATGGACCAAAGGTTGGCTTTGCAGAAGTGTGTGACTATTTATGTTCCTAAAGGGCTCTGTTGCAATGCAGAGAAAGGGCCAGAAAGACAAACAAAAAGCCCTAGTTTAGCAGTTTCTCCTGCAGCTGGAAAATCCCAAACCTTTGCTTAATGAAAAACCCCTCCCAGATTATTAAGGAAAAGATTGAATATACTATAATAATAATGTTCCTGTAACTGCCAAGATAAATCACACTGTTCCTCTGCTGTGCAGAGTGTAGTTAACTGTCTCACTTATGTGTGTGTTTGTTTATTCTGTGGGTTTGCAGGTGGAATCACCCGGAGAATGGTCCGTGCAGCTTCGGGCACCTCCACCTGTGTGGAGTTCGTGGGGTCGGAGCGAGCCTATGACGACAGTCAGTTCATACCCCTGCCTATAAAGAAAGGTAAAAACCACCCCCAAACAGGTCTGCTTTACAGCTCAAGAAAAACAAGAGAGAGCAGCAGGGTGTTTGTTTCAACCAGGTGGGCTCATCCTCATCCACGGTGAGGTTGTCCATAAGAGTGAACAGAACAGCTCAGAGTCTTCTCGCCACGTGTTCACCTTCCACGTAATGGAAGCCAAAGACACCACCTGGAGCAAAGAGAACTGGTAAGGTCACCATCTTAACTGGGAGCTGAGAAAGCTTTTCAGGGCAAAAGCCAGGAGGAACTTGTATGGAGTGCTTTTGCCTGTCACCCAGGCTCTGTTGGCAGTACCTCAGCATTGATTTCCTACTTCCAGAAGTGGAATAGCCTCTGAACTTTTGTTTTTCCCTCTTCCTTACTTCCTAGGCTCCAGCCAACTTCTGAGCTGCCTTTTCCATCACTCTACACTTGAAGTTAGTGATTGGCTTCTGGAGTCAATAGCTGATCAATATTCATTTCTGATCATTTGCTCATGTTCCCTTTAAATACAACTTTCACTAGATCAGCTCTCAAGATTAACTGATCTTCTCAGAACAAGGGCCCTTGGCACAGGCATTAGACATAGACCTTTACTACAGCATGAGCCCAGCCCTTTTGGTAAGGAAACATTTTCAGTCTTGAGAATGGACCATTAAAGACCATTGCACCTTGACTGAGACTGGTTAAGAAGTATTTCTTCTTGCTTTTTTCCACTCTGTATTTTCTTCTGCTTAAGTCAAGAGCTTGTCTAGTGCCTTTCTTGGCTGTGTGGATCCCAGCAATGCAGGTGAATGTGCCATGTGGAGGTGACTGATCTTTACCCTTAGGTCTCTGTCCTGTTTGAATAGTAGTGATCAAAAGTAACCTTACTGTGGCAGAATGAAGCAGGAAGTATTTGAATAAAGAATCAATCTTTGAAGTATTTCTAGCAAACTGCAGCTGAGTGTTTGATTTCTGGATGTGTTGATTGAAAATATCACAGTTCTTAAAAGATTCCTGTTTAAATTATGAAAATAATTCAGACTCCTAACATTTAAATAAATAAATAAAAAATATATTCCCCTTATTGTCTCCCTCATCATTTCTTTGAGGAAGACACAGTGAGCCCTTTGGTGTCTTTATGGGAAGAAGGTTCCTTGCAGCCCTTGGGGCTTTGCTGGGCACTGCAGAAGTTTCAGTGCAGCACTGAGCTCACCCCAGAGGAGCCCTCAAGTGGCTGTGGTGGGAATGAGGACGCTGGGTGATGGCAGTAGCAGGAGCCTGGAGTTCAAAGTTTCTGCAGCACAGCTGCTGCCCTGCCCTGCCTTTTCCAGTTTGAGAGCTGTGAGCAGGGTGGAGGGAAAATGACTGTAACTCTGGTGCTGTTTCATGCCATTTCTGGCTGTGGCTTGTGGTGGGAGCAGTGAAAGCTTTTCCTGTATCTTTCCATTAGAAGAGATAGTAATTTAGACCTTTCTGCTGAGGGGTGATAGTTTTTCCTCTGGTGACATGACCACCTGCAATATCCAACCCAGTCTACTTTCAAGTGCATAAATAGGAGCCCTTCAGCCTGCAAACTAGAGCCCTGGAATGTGAATTTCTGCTCACACTCTTCTCAGGGCAGAGGCAGGGGGGATGTGATAATGATGTTGTTCTAAGGGACACTTAGCAAACTGGGGAGAAGAGACTGGCACTGGAGAGGTGTTTAATATACCAATAACTTAGGTGGCATTTTCAGCCACAAATTGGTAGTTATAATTTTAATTAAATGGACAGAGTTAAATGAGTTTATTTGATTTGATAAAGCATTTTAATAAATTATTTGATCAGACATCTAGCTGAAAAAAAAAGTGAAAACTGTAGCAGTACAAGAAAAGTTTATTGATTTTAGTAGATTTTCTGCTTTCATGATTGATGTGTAATTAATTTTATCTGTGACTTTGCTTAGCTTTTTTTCTCCTGTGTTGAATATTATTCCAAATTAATTTAGAAGGTTCATTTAGAGAGTAAAATCTTGAAGATAAATCTTGTTGCACAAACCTCCAGGGCTGAAACTACAACCCTTTCCTTAGTACCATTGGGAATGAAAGGTCTCAGAGTCTCAAGCCTCCCCCACCTGCCCTGGCTTCCTGTGGCTCTTGATGGTGACACTGGGACAGTTGTACTCAACTCTGAGGTTCCCCTCGTGAGAGAACATGCTTTAAATGGTGCTTACACAGAAACAAGGAGTTCACATAGTAATACAAGACAGCAGGACTCAGTACAGCAAGATGAGGTTTGGCTCTGGTGCAACAGAGAAGTGGCAGCATCTCAGAAGTTTGTTTTTGGATTTTTTTTCCCTTCTCGTTGACTTACCTCTTCTTCCTTTGCCTCTGGGCACCTGGAAGAAACTATAATTGGATTATTAAACACAAATGCTATTTTTAATCAGTCCTGTTTGTGCTCCTGTGAGAACATACATCTCATGCTGTTTTTAACATGGGGGAGAAAACAAGACCAAACACAATCCCTTTATTTTAAATAGGTCTCGTTCATGAACAATTCCACCTGCTGAGCCAGGAGCAGTGTTTGGATCAGCTTTGAGCTCTCCTTACAGTGCATATTCCAGTACCACTTTACAAAGGGAGAAACCTGTTCCTGGAAGTGCTGCTATGCCATAAACAGTATCTGGAGGTAGAGAGGCAACAGCAGGTTATCAATTTGGGTGGTATAAGCTTCCAAAAGAGACACTAAACTCACAGATGCCAGAATCCAGGCGTAGCTGGAGTTCAGATTCACGCTGCTGTCAAAGATCAGAATAAGAGCCACAGCAATGATCTGAGCAAAAATTGCTGTCATGGTCCCTTCAAAGGTCTTCTTTGTTCCTGGCCATTTGATTTCCCCCATTGTGCTGCCAAAAACAGAGGCAATTGTGTCTCCTACCCCAACTGCCAGTACCCCCGAGTAGGGCACCAGTGCTCCTGCCCCTGACAAGGTACCTTTCGGAGCACAAGCTCTGGGGAACAACCACAGGGGGAGGGACATGCCAAGGAGGAGATAAATGTGAGTCAGGATTAGAGGTCCACTGTCCCTCTCATCCAAGAAGAGGGACAGCAAATGCCTAAGGGTTTGGCCAAAGGGTTTGATCCTGAAGTACCGAACGTACTCCAGGAAGACCATGAGTGCCAGGCAGAGCACTGCGGCCACGTGGAGCAGCTGCCGGTCGTAAATCAGCCCGGGAACGTACGTGGCCACCACAATGAAGTGGAAATATTTCCTGGTTACAGTCGAGGCCTGGTGCTTCTTGGATTCAGATGATCTCTTAGCGTTCTGGTAGAAAACTACTCCACAGGCTGAAGCAGCCAAAATGGTCCAATAGACGAGCAGGTAAATTCTTGTCCATGTCTGGAAGAGAAAGTGGAGCAGCCAGAACAGAGGGTTCCTCTGGATCAGCCGGTACAGCCAGGGCATGATGACCCCCAACCCCAGCACTGCTGTCATCGTGTGGAAAAACATGGAGGAGATCCACGTACACGAATCCATGAACATGAAGAGCACGGTGAAAAAAAGCCCCAGGAGAACAACTCCAACAACTGCCACCAGAAGGAAGAAGTCTATGGGGTCACCTCTGCCCTCAACCACGTTAAGAGAGCGTTTGATCAGCTGGTTGAGAACAAAACTGATCCCTCCAAGAACCAGCAAAGCCTCCCCGGGAGTGAAGCAGCGAGGCAGCAGGTAGAGCAGGATCATACTGAGGTAGACAAAGATGAGCAGCACCTCCAGGACCTCTATCACCTCTGCCACGGTCAGAGAGTGCTTCATGGTATAGATCACGATGCTGCCAGCCACCCCAGTCACTATGCAGGTGTTGGTCGGCACGGGCTTGGTGACGCCCACGGCGATGACGGACAGGAAGAGGGCGACCAGCATGCCCGTGGAAGCCACCACCACGCCCAGCCGCTCGAAGTAGACGATGCCAGCTGCCCTGCACCTCTCCTTCAGCATGATGCCCAGCAAGGGGATGACCATGCTGGCCGGCAGGAGCCCGCTGTTGGCCGCCGCCCGGAACTGGAACACGGCCCCGCCCAGCCGCAGCAGACGGTCCCATTTGAACTGGGCGTAAAACGCCTGGATGGCGAGTGCCAGGGCACACCAGGAGAACCTGTCCCACACCCCCACGTGCACCCACACCACCACGGCCAAGACGATCAGGGATTCCACCAGCACGGCCTGGTTCAACATCATCCCCCCCGCTGGGCTCGGGAATCACTCCCGGGAGTGCCGAGGTGCTCAGCAGTTGTCCATCGGGGTGAATTCCCTTTCCTGCTACTGCAATTCCTGTTTAAAAAGAAGAAAAAAAATGTCCTGCTGTGTGTCATTCTGAGCTGGCTGCTGGGATAAGCCAAGCTGTAAATCTGAGCACGGTTCCTTTCAGGACTACATGTTTATTTCAAGTTCTGTTTTGGGTTTCCATGCAGTGCTGGTGTCTGCAGGTTATGAAGCTGATGGAGATCTTAGTGATGTTACGGGGTAGCTTTAAAAGTTTGGACCCTCAAACTTCCTTTTGCTGTGGGGCTGGAGTGTTTAGGGATTGTGCTGAAAACTCTTAATTATTCAGAGGTGCTTTTTGGCATCATTATTCATATAGCCTGAAATACCTGATTGCCAAACAACTTCATTACTGTTGCTACACAGTTGGATCACACCAAGAGTAATCTCTGTGCTGTCACAATTCATTTTTAACCAGAAGCATTAATCATATTGCAAACACAATTTGCATGGACAGTATCTACCTAAGGTCAGTAATGGTTTGGAGGTTCTCTCCTTCTTTCTGAATATGGGGAGGGGGAAGCTTAAGGCTGATTTGAGAAGAGGCAGGGGAGATACCACATGCTGCCAAAGACTGAAGAAGACTTCATGCTCAGTCTGGCAACTTTAAGGTTGCACCCCAGCTCTTGCACTGATGGTGACACATGGCAGCTTCCCCCAGCAGGCAGTGTGCCAGCCGGGCTGTAAGACGAGCAAGAATTTCACTGTCTGAAACCCAGATCTCCTCATGCAGCAGCTTTGAAAGCCACTGAGCTGGGGCTCTGCAACACGATGGATTTATTTCGCCGCCGAGTTAATTGATTTTCTTGTGCCTGCTGCAATTCCCCCTCCCCCGCCACCCTCCCGCTAAGGAGTAGCTCGGCAATCCCGCTCCCCCGCGGACCCCACGGGGCTCCTCGCCCCCCGTTTTCTGCCCCTTTCACGATTTGCGTCCCGGTTTCTCTGAGTGAGGAAGCTCCCCATTGACCTGCGCCCGGCAGCCCTCACCTGGCTGCAGCACCTGCTCCTCCTTCCCTTCCCCGTGTCCTCCGCAACGCTGCGGGCTCCCCGCGCCCTGTCCTTCGCCTCCTCTCCCCCTCAGCTCGGCCTTCGCTACCCGGGAGCTGCAGCGGGGATCGCAGCCTGCAGGAGTCCCGGGAGGGTCTCAGAGAAGCCCCAAACCCCTCCGAGGAGCCGCGGCCTTCCCCGACATCCCGCCCCCCCCACACGCCGGGAGCCGAGCGCGCGCGCACCCACCTCCCCGGACGCCGCCATCTTGGCGCTGCCGCCCGTCACATGACCCTCGGCGTTGAGGGGAGGGGAGGGGGGCGGCTCCGCCTCCGGCCCCAAACACGTGACGGCGTCGGAGAGGGGCCGCCGCGCGGCGGGTCACGTGAGAGCGGAGCAAAGATGGCGGCGGGCGGGCTGTGCGCGAGGTGCGGGATGCGGCGGCGGAAGGCGGGGGCGGCCTCGTGGACCCCGAGCGGCGGGGGG
>VYZU01064740.1:17113-33252 GCA_013401355.1 Ceyx cyanopectus | reverse complement strand
GGCGGTCGGGACGGGACGTTGCTGGAGCCGCCGGATGGGCCCGGGGCTTGGCCGAGCGCTGCTGAGACGCCCCGACTCCTGGTGACGCGTCTGGGCGCCGGAGGTGCCCTCGGGAATTGCGGGGCCTTGGGGGGTTGATTTGCATCTTCTGGACGGCTCTTGGCGAGTATAAGAGTCCAAATAGAGGCGGGGAAGGCGCATAAAGGAGGTCGTTGAATGAACCCCCGTTCAGTGGTGGTTTAATCCCCGCCTTCGTCTGCCCTGAGCACGTTTCTTGGTGTTTAACGTGGCTTTTTTTCACACGTTTTTTGCTCTAGAGTGTTCCCAATGTCTGAGTTTTATTAATGTCTGTGAGCCTTGCAGGGACAAGAACACCACAGTTAGGTGTGGTCACCTAAAGAGCTTTCCTGCCTTAGCTGCCTTGGACTCCAGTTAATGAACTGGCAACAAACGTGGCCTGTGGTTCACAGGAGAGGTCAGGAGGGAAGGAGAAGTGGAAAGGTTGGCTCTGGTGGGCTGCTGCTCACTTCTACAAAGAGATTCTTGGTAGAATTCTGTGGTGTTTTGGTGCCCTGTGTGGGCTGGAGAGGCTGGCAGAGGTTCCTTAGCTTGTACAGGAGGAGGGGCACCTGCCTATTGTGGATCTAGCAGGTAGAAGTTCTCTTGGTAGGTGTACTGGCAATAATAGGTTGGTTGTTCATTTAAGTGCCACCGTGTGTCAGAAGCTGCTGGTGACTTTTGCTGCCACAGTGAGTTCCTCTGACAATGCCATTCTAAAAATAAGTCAAGTGTTCCTGCTTTTGTAGGCAGCCTTGGCATGTGGACCCGTGGTGTTTAACTCCTGATCTGCATTGAGTTGGTAACAAACCATCATTTGTCTTAAGTTCCTGAAATATTCTTTTTGGCAAACATCCTTTTCCAGAGCTGTTGTAGGGAGCCCCATTTCTCTGTGTGTGCCAGGGTCAGCATTTGATCTGTAAGCTCCTAGTGCAGATTGGCTTTGCTGCAGGGTTCTTGGATAGAAACAAGAAGCCAAGAGTAAATGTCCTGAGGACTTGCTGCAAATCTTTCTTTCTTGTGTAAAGGTTTTGCAATTTATTTCCCCTCACTCAGTTTTATATTCCACTTATGGTAAAGAATGTAAATGTTATGGAAGAATTTATTTGGAGGAGAGCATCAAATCTGAGCAATTTATTGGTCTAGACTTCCATCCTGGTTCTTCCAGGACATCTGAAGCTGCTCAGCTAAAAACTAATGCTCCTTAAAGTAATTTTCTTACATCTTACATTGCAGTGTGATCTGCTCCAATTGCAGGTTTGAAAAGGTGTAAGCTAAATGGAAACCTGAATGATGTTCATCATTAAAACTCTCTCCACCTTTTCCTTTTGCTTGCAGGAGCAGCAGGGAATTATGGACAATTCTTCTGGGCAGATCAGCTTTAAGGGAACCAGTAAGTCCATGTCTTGCCAAGCAGTTTTCCTGTCACTGAATGGGCTCCATGGCCAAATAAATCATTTGTACATCTTTCTGAATATTAGTGAAAATATGTTTTGCTGCTTTTTGTTCTTTCTCAGTGTGGTTTTTGTTCCTCTGTCTCTGCTACTTGTTCATTCTTCCCCTCCTTGTTTATAGCTGTTCCATGAGCCACCTGGGAGGGGTGTGAGTAAAGGTGGTTCCCTTTCTGGAACAGACACAAGTGGTGCTTTCTAGACTGGCTGCCCTGGGCTATTCTGACTGGTACAGCTGCTTCCTTATTTTCAGGGGAAATTTGCTTTCAAAAATGTGTCCAGAGGTTGGAAATCCAAATGTTTCTGAACCCATCCATTGTTCTCATGCACTAATGTGCTTTGGATCAGGCTGAATCTGAGATGCTCGTCTCGTGTTGTTCATGTCTCTGTGGTGGGGGAATTTCTTTGCTTTGCTTGAATTGAACAAGTCTGATACTTGGCAATGTGCATTGAGGAATCTACTCAGTAGTATTTGGTTTTTTTTTTTAGGCACAGATTGCATCAGAATTGAACAAGCACTGGCAGAGATTGTTAGAGGGACTTTCATACTACAAACCACCAAGGTACAGTCAGTGCCTGATACTAGAAATTAACCTCTGAATTGGGTCTCCTAATCAGCAGAGGAGCATGTGGAAAAGGTGGAATGAACACAAGGTGTATTTATTACAGTAACAAGATTGTGAACATTGTTGAGTTGTATCTGATGGGAAGGTCACAGAATATTGTTGTATGAAACACTGAAAGCCCCTTGAGGAACAATCAAATGTTCAGTTTAAAGTGCAAAACCTGAGAATTGAAATTAAGATCATTTAGCTCATTCCTTGGATTGCTGCATTTTTAATGGCTGGATTTTGTTATTCTTCAGTTCAACTTCTGCAGAAAAAGTCAAAGCTGATAAAAATGTAGCTGCTCCCCTAAAAGAGTTGGGCCTGAGGGTCAGCAAGTTTCTGGTGAGTGAAGATGCTCTCTGGTTATTTTTTATCCCTGCACTTGGAATGCATTGTTGCTGGGATTCTGATATTTAAATAAGTTTCTTAATGTTGAATAGAGGCAAACTTTAGTTTCAGTTCAAAATAATCTAAAGGGTGTTAGAAGGGTTGAGGCTGTAGGTCCAAGTGCTTTGTTTTTGCTGGTTAACATCTCTTTCTGCTGGAAGGGGAATTGTTTTGGAAACAATTTGCTTTGAAGAGAAAAGGTTCCTGAGAATATTTGGAATCTTCATCTTGAATCAATTCAGTTGCCTTTGATTCATTTCAGACCAACTCTTCTTTTTCAGGGTCTGGATGAAGTGCAGAGTGTGCAGCTGTTACAGTCTTACCTTCAGGAGGATTACAGAGGAACAAGGGACTCCCTGAAGGTCTGTAGCTCCCACTTATGTTCTGTTTATTCCACATCTTTCCTTTTACTCCACATCTTTCCTTAACATCAGTAATTTGATGATGCTTATGGTCACATCTGAGTCTGAATTCTGGTTTGGAAATGGCTTTGTAGCTTTTTTTCTCTGAACCTACAATGCTCAACAGGCAGATGTCCAGGCCTGACTTTGTAGTACCTGTTCCTGCTTGCATCTGTGCAGGAACTCAGCCCCTCTCTCTTGCAGGAATACAGGAAGGCTGCAGATTTGTGAAGGAGTGGAGATGAAGAACAAATACATTAATAAAAATGTGCTTTTGGAATCTCTTCCCAAAAGAAATGGAAAGAAAAAAAAGTCTTTTGTTTATTTCAGTCTTATTTTGTGTGTGTGTGTGTATTTATTTTGTCAGTAGGTATTTCTCCAGCTGTTTATTTTGTTGTGTTTTGTTTACAGACTGTTCTTCAGGATGAAAGGCAGAGCCAGGCTCTGATACTGAAGGTTAGTCATTTCTGTTTGTGTCCTCTGTCAAAATAGCTGTTGGCAGAGAACCAACTTTATTGCTGTGGCTCTAAATCATCTTGGAATAATTGAAGTAATCCAAGTAATAAAAGTAATTTTAGAAGATGCTTCTGAAACAGTGGAATGTGCATGTAGGTTTGAGCAGTGTTCATAGTTCCTACAGGAAGGAAATTTTAGGTTTAATATGAGGGAATTTAGCTGGGCAGGTGTGTGTGCTCCCTTGTCTGCCAAAGCTCACGGGGTTTCTGTTGTGGTCTGAAGTGAGCACTCTGAAATGGAGACTGATGATCCCATCTGACAGGATTATGGGGATGAGCAGCAATGAGAGATCATTTCTCCATTTGCTTTCCTAAGTGTCCTCACTTAGCAGTGCAGTTACAGCCATGGCCCCGTGGCTTTGGTTTATTGAGTTCTGTAAAATTAGTGAAGTATTTTTTTTTCCCCAGATAACTGCTTAGTTGAAACTCCATCTGTGATGTGTGTGTGATGATGTGTGAGCACTGTATGTTCTTGTGATTAAGGCCTTGGCAGTGTAAGGGACAGGAGAGTGTGTGGGAGGTGGAGGTGGCAGCACACTGACCCTGGTGACCTCTGTTCACAGCTGGCTGACTATTACTACGAGGAGAGGATCTACATCCTGCGCTGCGTGCTCCACCTGCTCACTTACTTCCAGGATGAGAGGCATCCCTACACAGTGAGTACAGGAGCCTCTTTCTGCCTGTGCTGTCCCTGCAACAGCCTAAACATGGGGGCTTTGTAGTAATTATCCACTTGCAAAAAGCACATGGGTTTACATGTGAGAAGTTTTGCATGTGGCTTTGAAGGATGTGGTTTAGGGGTGAACTTTGTAAGTAGGGCTGATGTTGGACTGGTTGATCCCAAGGGGCTTTTCCAACCTGAATGATTCTGTGATTCTATGAGGTTTCTTTTTTTTTTCCTTTCTTTCTTTAAGGCACAGTACTTCCAGTGTGTTGAGAAGCTGGACAAGGAACTGGTTCCTAATTACAGAAAACAGTTTGAGGCACTTTACAAAGCAGAAGCTCCTACGTGGGAAACACATGGAAATCTCATGGTATTTTCTTTCTTGCTATTATTTATCCAACTTAGAAAGTCTTTCCTTATATGTAGAGTATTGAGAAATGTGTGTGCAGATGAAGGTAAAAAGGATGTTTCTCCTAGTCCAAGAAACCTCAAATTTGTTTTCTCTCCAACACTTGTGCTCAGAAGCAAAGGCTGATGCATGGAAGGTGTTGTTCCTTCTAATAAATCCAGTGCTAGCCCTAGGCTAACAGATCAGTTGTGTAGGTGTTCATAATCTTCCTGCATCAGCACTCTCTGTGTTTAGAGTGGCTTTCCTTGCCACTGATACAATCCACTGGCTACATGAGCACTTGAAATACTTCCACACTTCCAATTTCTAACTGGTTTCAATGACCCATGAGCTTCACCATGTGGTGATAGAACTTCTCCTTGTGCAGACAGAACGTCAGGTTTCCCGCTGGTTTGTGCAATGCCTCCGTGAACAGTCCATGCTCCTGGAGGTCATCTTCCTCTACTATGCCTGCTTTGAAATGGCACCTGATGAGCTGCTGGCATTTGCAAAGATGTTCAAGGAACAGGGATTTGGCACTAGACAGACCAACAGACATTTGGTAGATGAGAGCATGGATCACTTGGTGGATCGTATTGGGTAAGTATTGTGTACGTTGGAGAAGTGAGCACAGAGAAAAACAAATATTTTCCTCTAGGAAAAAGAACCCCATTTATAATTCTTGCTGCTGCCTATTAAAATCACTGCTATTTCAAGCTACACTTGTGATGAAGGCAAACCAGCTTTTCGGGTCACTTTGGAGGTTTGTGGCAAAATGAAGGTGTGATTGCAAAGCAGAGGGGTATCCATATACTAGCTTTAGTATATAATTTGCCTCTGGTACAAATGGCAGTGAAGAGCCAGAGTGACTCCTCCTTAGATGGTCTGGAGTGTCTTTGCAGTCCTGTGCTGGCAGCCTGGCTGCTGCCAGTGTGGAGGTGAGCACTGGGACCTGGATTGTTTGCTGGGCTGCCTCTCTTCAAACTATTGTGCATCTGCTTACAAATGGCAGTTGTGGCTTTGCTCTGTTGCTGGGACGTAGCTCAAGCTGCAGCCCCAGGGAATGAAAACTCTGCCAAGTGGCAGAGAGTGACAAAGGTGGAAAAGCTATCTTCAAATTTCAGTGACCATTTTTTATCTGTTCAACCGGAAATGGTAGCTCTGGAGATTGTGATCTGTCACATATTAGCATTTCAAAACAAAATTTGGATTACCTGCTGTTAATGTAATTTCTTAGAGCTTCAAAGAATAGCTGGACAAAAACAAACTACAGGGTTTTTTATGACCACTTATAATTTAAAATAACCTCCCTGAATTCTTTAAGTCTCTGACCTACTTGTTTTTATTCTTTTCCTGCTTATAGTTACTTTAGTGCTCTTATTCTGGTGGAAGGAATGGAAATTGACTCCCTCCATGAGCGTGCTTTGGATGACAGGACAGAGGAGCACAAGTTTGCTAAAAATGAGCACATCTACCAGGTAAAGCAGTGGCAGAACCTCTCCTCAGGCCTAGCAGTGCAGAACTTGCTGCTGTTACCCAAGCAGTGCTGTTAAAAGATGCCTTGCAGCTTCTGATCCTTGAGTTTGCTGACTCAGTGGAGGAACCAGCATCCACAAAGCATTCTGAGGCTAATGAGAACAAAATTAGTTCCTTTCCTCCTTGTATTTCCTTGGTTATTCTGGACCTTTCTCTAAAGACATTGTGAAGTTTCCAGAAGGGAATGAAACAGAAGATCTGTAGTGTCAGTGCTTTCAGCACAGAGAGCATCTGAGATTAGACCAGCTGTAAGTCAGTAAACCATGTAGAATCACAGAATGGTGGGGGTTGGAAGGGACCTTTGGAGGTCGAGTCCAACCCCCCTGCCAGAGCAGCGTCACCCAGGGCAGCCCACACAGGAACAGATCCAGGTGGGTCTGGAAAGTCATCAGCTTTATGCCTGCTGAGCACAGATTTTTTTCAGAAGATCTTTGTTTTGTCTTGGCCTTGTCTTTGCACAGGAGATGGACAGTCAGCTGCTGCAGTTAGGGGATGTCTCACATCATGCTCCAGTGCTTTTGGCCTGGGCTCTGCTCCGTCACACGGTAAACCCAGAGGAGTCTCCAAACCTGATCAGGAGACTGGGCAGCTCTGCCATCCAGATGAATGTTTTCCAGTACCTGACAAAGCTGCTGCGCTCGCTGAGCAGCGGGGGGAAGAATGTGAGTTTCTTGGCACCATATCTGTAAGCTCTTGCAGGGCTTTTATTGCTATGGATGTAAAGATACAATGGGAAGTGGATGATTTTGAACCAGTATTCTTTCAATCTATCTGGTCTTAAGCACAGCGTGCACTGACACATGCTCTGAAGTTTTGTCATCTTACCTTCTTTCAGTGAAGACCAGAAATCAAGTTGAACAGATATTTATGCCCAAAGAAGAATAATTAAAAAAAAAAAAGCTTTTGTAAGTTGAGGAATTGCATCTCTTTTGAGCAGAACAGGCTGCATTTAATCATCTGTTGATTTGCCTTCATAAGTGTACTTGGCATTGTGGATCTTGAGTATTAGAAGATTTCATTCTGCACTATTCTCCATACAGACAATACTCAGTCTGAGAGTAAACTGCTTTGTAGGCAGGAACCAGTGAAAGTAAAACCTTTTGGTTTCTATTGACATTAGATGCTGACTCTTGATGAGTGGAAGGCATTTCTAATGATGACAGCAGTGACAACATTTCTCATTTCAGTGAAATATTTCATGTCAATATGGAGCTTAATTAATGCCTGCTGCCTGTTTCACTGCCCCTCTGCTGCTTTACACACTGAGTATCCTCTAGTGAGGATATTCAGTGTGTAAAGCAGACTGAGTATAGCCATGGAGTGTTCCTCTAACAGCCTTGTGTATTCTTTCTTTCCAGTGTACTGACAGCACAGCTTGTATGTGTATTTATGGACTTCTTTCCTTTGTCCTGACATCACTGGAATTACATACATTGGGCAATCAGCAGGTAAAGGACCCAAGGCTCATTGTGTCTGTTACCTAATTTAAAATAGTCTGAAATAACTGATGCTAATTACTTTTGTTAAATTTGAATCCTGCATTTGAGACTGCAAACTTGAAGTGACCTAGATCTGAAAGAGTGATTTGCTGGTTTTCCTACTGCACTGAGGCAGTGCAAACCCAATAAAGGCCTCTGCAGACTGGCTGATTAATATTGAAAGAGCACACCCTGCACTTCAGGTCCTGTGGATTTGAAGCAAATAGTTGATGTGTTATTTCCAAAGGAATTAAAATGATGCCTGCTCCCATTTCCAAGTTTGAGAAGACATCATATGTCTCATTGCAGACACAGTAGCAGTACTTGTCCTGGCCAGTCCATTCATGACAAGCAGCCAGGCTTTAGGCTGACTCTGTGTTCTGGCTTTGGGTGTGTTGGACATTTTGTTCCTGTTTTGACTAGAGGAAGTAGTTACATCTCTGTTGGTAAATATGGAAACTTAAGTTCCAAAGATGTGGCAGAACTTCATTCTGTGTAAAGTAACCTTATTTTCTCCATCCTCTCTTCCTTTGAAGGATATCATTGATGCTGCATGTGAAGTTCTGGCAACTTCCAGCATTCCTCAGCTCTTCTGGAAGACGGTGAGTGTGTTGGCAACTTCTTGGACCTACCTTGTTTATAACTTAAACCTGATAAGAGATTCCCTTTTAGGAGAGGAACAGAGTGATTGTATTTAGTTAGTTCTAGGAGGGCTTGAGGAGCTAGTGTTTGTTTGTATCTGGTTTTGATTTACTTTTGCCCTTTCCTGCCTTTTAGGTACAGCCTTGGCTTTGCTCTTGAAGGATACTGGAACAAGTTTTAATATAGGTGATAGTTTAAACCAGGGCTGGGATTGCAAGGATTGAACTAACTGCTGGCAAAAGCATCATGCTGATTTTGTTGTTGTTGTTAAGAGAATCAGGATGACATGGAATGCATTCCAGTCTTACTTCTTGCCTTGTACTGGCACTCTGCCTCATGCTTTAGTCTGTGCAAGGCCTGGAGTGGTACTTCTGTGCATGATTAATGTTCAGTGTACAACTTAAAAAGGAACTGTATCCTTGTGCTATAGGAAGACTCTTTTGAGTCAATAAGACATTTGTTTTCTGTTTCCACCACCAGGAACCTACTACAGGCATGGGAATCATCCTGGACAGCGTGTGTGGAATGTTCCCCCATCTTCTTACTCCTCTCCTTCAGCTGCTCAAAGCCCTTGTGTCTGATAAATCTACTGCAAAAAAGGTACAAGATCTCTCCTGTATATATTTCAAGTCAGGGATAACATGCTGTGTGACTCTTCCCATTACATGTGCTTATTGCAGTCTTGGATAACAGACATTAAGCTTTTGTCAAAGAACAGTGGGCAAAGTTCCTTTTTAGTCCTGTGCTGTTGCAGGACACAGCTTTCTGGCTTTTAGAGAACTTCAACTCTCATGGCTGAAGATGAAGATACAGCCTGATTTTTCAGGTTGTGCTTTACTTACAAGAAGTTCCTGATGTGTTAGATTAGACTTGTCTGGACACAGGGACTGTCTCATGATGTTTTGGTAGGGTTGATGTATAGAAGGATTTTGTACACAGCAAGAAAACTTGCCTATTCTTGGAAGTGACCTGGTTGGTTAATTTTTAAGATCTCTGGATATATTATTTAACTGTCTCTGTTTGCAGGTTTACAGTTTCCTGGATAAAATGTCCTTCTATATTGAACTGTACAAGCATAAACCCCCTGATGTGATCTCCCATGAAGATGGCACCCTTTGGAGAAGGCAGTCTCCAAAGCTTCTCTATCCTCTTGGTAAGAAAACACTTTGGGGAAATTAGTTATTTTATTTGGCTTCTAACTCAGTCTGTGACTGTGTTTCACCTGCATCTTCCCTCTGCAGGAGTAGGTCAAACAAATCTGCGGATACCTCAGGGAACAGTGGGCCAAGTGATGCAGGATGATCAGGGTTATTTGGTACGATGGGAATATTCCTACAGCAGCTGGACCCTGTTTACCTGTGAGATTGAGATGCTGCTCCATGTTGTATCAACAGCAGGTGAGATAGTATTAAAGGCAATAAATAACTGTAAATAAATATCTATGTGAGGTTAATAGGAGGATCGAACAGCTCTGAAAGAGCATAGAATACATTCCCAGAAACATGATTGGTTTTTTTAATGATAATTTTAATTCTATGAAATTCATGCAAAAGGCCAGGAGCCTGTAGTGAGATGAGAGAAATTTTAGATGAGGGAAAAGCTGAGATGGATAAAATAATTGGGGTTTGATATGGCGAATGATCACGGGGATGTGTGGTGAGATTAATGTGCATTGTTCCAGATTTGATTGTTGCTTAAGTATGATTTTGCATTTTAGTTTCTTTATTTCTTTTTTTTTCCTTGCATTCTGGTTTTCTTTACTCAGATGTGATTCAACATTGTCAGAGGGTCAAGCCAATAATTGATCTGGTTCATAAAGTCATCAGCACTGATGTATCAATAGCAGATTGCCTTCTGCCAATCACCTCTCGAATCTACATGCTCCTGCAGAGGTTAGTCACTGACAGGCATGAGTTACAAGCAGCAGAGAGGTACCTGGCAAGATATAATGAACTGGAAGAATGGCTAATTACTGATTTTACCAAGAGCATTGCAAGAAGTTTCAGTGTTTGAACTCTCCCAAGGCTGGTGGTCAGTTCTAAGAACTGTTGTGGCTACACATCCTAAGTGCTTTGATGCAGCAAAATGGCCCCTCTTCCACTTCTTCCCTGAATGTTCTGCAATTTTAGCCATTTAAAGGCAATTTTTATTAGTAGTAATATTTATATGAAAAAAGAATAAACCATATCATTAGAGCAGTAACTCCCAGGAGTTAAAACAGTTGTTCTTATTAACTCTCCTCTCTGTTTTAACTGCCTGGGAGTTGATGTTCTGCTGTGTAATTATTGCTCACTGTGGCAGTGCTGCCTTGGCACGCTTGCCTCTAGATGGATCTGACTTGGGTGTGAGGGGGAGGTGGCAAGTCTAGACTGAAAGTGCAGTCTCTGGTGTCTGTATTTACCTGCTCATACTTTGTACTGTGTAATTAAAGAACAGTATGTAGGCCAGACTGCAGGTAGCAGTGGATTTTATGTGTACTTTTTCTCTTCTTTTTTTGTAGGCTAACAACAGTAATCTCTCCTGCTGTGGATGTTATTGCCTCTTGTGTCAATTGTTTGACAGTCCTGGCTTCTCGGATGCCAGCCAAGGTGAGGAAAGGACCTCTGGGTTGGAGAACTAGTAGACATGTCCATGTGAATGAGAGGGAGCATCTGTGCTTACTCTCTTGCAGGTTTGGACTGACCTTCACCACACAGGGTTCTTACCATTTGTTGCCCATCCAGTGTCCAGTATGAACCATGTGATGAGGTATTCATGATTTCTCCCCCACCTCCTTGTTTTTTCCTAACCTATTCAGAAGATGTCATAACAACTTTTTGCCGGTGGGAAATCTGTGCATCTGACATCTCTCACTGATGTCAGAATCCTGCTGTTCATCTAAGAAACCCTCTTGCTTGTTTCACAGTGCAGAGGGAATGAATGCTGGGGGCTATGGAAACCTACTGCTGAGTATAGAGCAGCTGCAGGGGGAGTACAGTGTCACCATCTCCTTCCTCAACCTCATAACAACTCTTGTCCGGGTGAGTGCTTCTGGAACAGTCAGCTGGTATGACAGGAAAGTGAAATACAATCATGCCCAAGATCAAGATTCTATGCAGTGGGCCTGAGTAACTATTGACTGACACTCCCTTCCCTGCTACTGTTTGTGCTGTCTCTGCAGTTTGATGTGTTTAAAAACTGCTTTGATCCATCCTATCTACAAAAGAAGTCCCTTTTAAATCTATCCCTATGCACGATGGCTTTCTGACACTTTCAAGACATCTAACACATCTTCCTGCAAAAGCTTTCATGTCCTTTTAGCCAGAAGGGGGACAATACCATTTCTTTTCTCCTAGGGACAACTTGGTAGCACCCAGAGCCAGGGACTCGTGCCCTGCATCGTGTTTGTCCTGAAGGAGATGCTGCCAAATTACCACAAATGGCGCTACAACTCTCACGGAGTGCGAGAGAAAATCGGTAAGCATGGTGAAGGGTGATGAGGAGGAGGGGAGAGAAATCACCTGTCTTTTCACACAGAACTGATGAGTTTTCCCATTTTTAATCATACCTTCTCTGACAACCTTTTGGGATTTGGTTTGCACATCTGCCAGTACTTCTGGATGCTGGGATTTATTTGAAAATGGTAGAAACTAGGCAACGGGTCTTGCCAAAAATTGAGCACTCATTTTCCTTTTTGTTTCAGGATGCCTGATTCTGCAGTTGATTCATGCTATCCTGAATTTGTGCCCTGAAATGGATCCTCGCAGCAGGTAAGACAGGTGGATTTCAGCTCTGCACTTGCCTGCCTTACAGTGCAGGAGTCAGTACCATTTTGTTTCAGTTTGAGTGCAGATGACTAGGAGGGAACTAGCATAGTTGTGTGGTGCTGCTTTCAGCTCTTTTCTGCATTTCTGTGCAGGAGGGGTAGGTAAAGATTAGGGGCAGAACAAACCACATTTATATTGTATTTTCCTAGAATACCTGGTGAAGAAAGAGAAAACAGCAAATGCATTTCCTTGTACAGACTGCTTTCTGCTTTCTTACTTCATGTAAGAAGAAAGTGGAAAGGAGAATAAAGTAGGGGACAATGAATGTGTAGAAATTAAGAGATGACTTTGTGGGAGTTTTCCAAGGTGCTGGGTGGGAAAATGCTGCAGGTGCTGCTGGTGATGAGGGTCTGTGTCATTTGTGTCTCCCAGCAATGGCCCCAGCCTTCAGTCCTTGTGCATCTTCAGCCTGGCCAACACCGAAGCAGGACAAGCTGTTATTAACATCATGGGAATTGGTGTGGACACCATTGATATGGTAATGGCCTCCCAGTGTAGTAGGTGAGTGGAGTGTTTCATTTCAGTAATTTGAGGAAAGAAGCAACTGACACTGGAAATGCAGCTTTGGCTGGATTGCATTTCAAGGCTGTGAGGGCAGCAGCTGGCCATGGCAGCCTGCCATGCATGCTCTGGTGGGACAAGCCTTGGTTGTTCCAGCTCTGCATATAGTCTTTGCTGTACACTCTCCAATTCATGCACTTGTTTTAGTTTTCTATTTCTAAATGACAGTTGGAGCTTGCTGGTTGAGTGTAAATGTGCTCAATTGTTTTAATGTTTGCCAGCAGTTATATTTATTTTAATAAAGAATTAAATTGAGTTCAATTTGTAAGATTGATTGAATTAGAAATGAGGGGGTTAGAGCCAGTCAGTGTTAGAACTTCTGTGTCTTCCAGTAACACCAGAGTTCCAGTCAAGCTATGCACATGAATGAATTGCAATAAAGCTTGTAATACTGGGAGTGCTGGGGAAGACCAGTCTATTCAGGATGGTTCTGAAGGCAGCTTGAAACACTCCGGGAGTGAAGCTTTTTTGGTTTTAATTTCTCTCCACAATATTTATCTGATCTTAGGAAAAAAAAAACAGACTTAGAGCCAGTTTAACTCTTCATCCAGTTTTGTTCATTGTAACTTCTGTGAGATTACATTTTAAACCTCTGTATTCCAGAGACGACAAAAAAAGTAACAACAGGTTATCAGGGCTTTCTTTTTTTTGTTTGCTGCTGGGCAGCCATGGGAGAGTTTGTATTTCAGCAGCTCGTAGGTGGTGACATGACATCCTGAAGAAAAGTGCCTTAGAACCCCCGCTGACATAGAATCTCCTCTGTGAACGTTGTGTGAACGAGTCACTTGTCAACACAGTCACTTACTTTTGGTTTCTGTTTGGCAACACAGTGATGAGCCCCAGGGCCAAGGTCAGCTGCTGATCCAGACAGTGAAGCTGGCCTTCTCTGTCACCAACAACGTCATCCGCCTGAAGCCCCCCTCGGGGGTGGTGTCTCCGCTGGAACAGGCGCTGACTCAGCACGGTGAGTAACTGGGGGACAGCTCTTTGCACACAGGCAGTGTGTCTCATTGCTAGGCAGGATTTAAGGTTCCAACAAGTGGTTTCTGATGGTGACAGGGTGTTCTTCCTCCTCTAAGGTGGTGTTCTCCTCTGGGACAGCTTCAGCGTTAAGCGAGCCCAGGTTGTCGTTCACTGCTTTGTAATGGGATGGGGGTGATTTCAGAACACAGTGAATCAGCTGCTTTTAGTACCTCTGGCTGGGCCCAGTGTTCTCTTGGAACACAGACCTAGTTCTTGCCTTCTGCTGTGGGCATCACTGTTTGGTAAATAGTTCTGTCTTGCTGCAGTTTCTTCTCTTTGAGTTTGATTGTATTTTCTCCAGGTGCTCATGGGAACAACCTTATTGCTGTCTTGGCCAAATACATCTACCACAAGCATGACCCTGCACTCCCACGCTTGGCCATCCAGTTGCTCAAACGCCTGGCTACGGTGAGATGAGAGGAAAATGTGGCTCATTTTCCAGGCTTTTTTCCTGCTTAATGTCAACAACTTCCTTTAGAGTGCCCTGGGATGTATTCCTAGATGCTGTATCAAATCTTTTGGGAGTTTCACTTTGGAATGCACATCACCTCTTATACAGACAAGAAGCATTCTGCAGGGTTTGGTGATTTTTGCCTCTACTGTTTCTTTCCCTTCCCAGGTTGCTCCCATGTCTGTGTATGCCTGTCTGGGTAGTGATGCTGCTGCCATCCGAGATGCCTTCCTCACCCGCCTGCAGAGCAAGATTGAGGACATGAGGATTAAGGTCATGATACTGGAATTCCTCACAGTTGCTGTGGAGACACAACCTGGGCTCATTGAGCTGTTCCTGAACTTGGAAGTGAAGGATGGCAGTGATGGGTCAAAGGTAGAGTAGCAAATTGCCCAGGGACTCACTAGGCTTCCACTGAAGGCTGCTGTTAATGCTAAAGGCACTAGGCTCTATGGTCTGGTAGCTCTTACATGTGCTTAAGGTAAAGATAAATGCAGCCTAGGATTGTGCTGCTGTCCCAGTCTTCTCCCTCTAACCAAAGATAAACTCTCCCCAGTATTTCAAGGCAGGTCCTGTGTTAACCTAAGAACATCTGCTGGGTCAGACCAAAGATCCATGGGGCCCCCTCTCTTGGCTCTGACAGTGGCCAGTCTGTGAGGAAGCTGGAGGCTGCAGTACAATGGGCAGTGGCAGTTTTACAGAATACCCACTCTGGTGCTTGGCAGTCTTGGGTTGGGTTCTTTTGAAGGCACTTGGTCTTACTACATCTTAGTTTTATTGCCCTAAAAATAGTTTTTTTCCTCTTGTTCTATGACTGCTTTCCTTGTAGTCATACACAAAATACAGCAGCACCATGTACTCAAGATTGATTTCCCTGTGTATTGTACAAGTGGAATCAAGTGCATTCTGCTATAATAGTTGCCTACACCGTGGCTCTGTGGTCATGTAACCTCTCTTCTTTCCTTTTGCACTAGGAGTTCAGCTTAGGGGAGTGGAGTTGTCTCCAAGTGGTCTTAGAGCTGATAGACTCCAAACAGCAGGAGAGGTACTGGTGCCCCCCCCTGCTGCACCGTGCTGCCATCGCCTTCCTGCACGCCCTGTGGCAGGACCGTCGGGACAGTGCCACGCTGGTTCTCAGGACAAAGTGAGTTGGTGTTTTTTTACAGTGCTTTTTCCTTCTTTTCTTTTTCCCAGAACACTTTTTCTTTGGTTCTTCAGACTTTTCAGGGACTTTTGCATCTTTGTGTGCCCTGGCAAGAGTATGCAGCGTGTGAGCTTTCAGCTTCACCTCTCAGGAAAGATGATGAGGAGCCCCTGTGTGCATGATCAGAAGCAAATCCATTTCTTTCTGTTTCTTTCATCCAAGCTTATCATTCCCAAAGTGTGTTTTCTGTGAATTTCGGAGCAGTCAAAATGATGCTCAGCATGTGGTATGGGGAAGGTAACTGGTATTATTTCTGTATGTATCTTTCAGGCCAAAGTTTTGGGAAAACTTAACCAATCCCCTCTTTGGGACCCTTCCTCCACCTTCAGAATCATCAGAGGTGAGTTACATCCAAACAAAATGAAGGTAGTTATGTACTTCTGAGGAAACATTTCTGACTGATGCATGTGGCTCTTTCCTCTGCAAGTTTTCTCAAGTATAGTCAAATGGTTTAAAACCAGGCAGGAGGTGAAGTGAATACTTCCTGACTTTGCAGAGACTAGAGCCACGAGCTTCCCTTTGAAATTCTCTGCTTTTTGTTCACATATGAATCAAAAATAGATGTTACTTGGCATCTGTGGTAACACTTATTCTTTGGAAAGTATGGATACACTACAGGCAGCACACTCTATAGACATGCTGTGCTGTTTGGCTCAAGCTCACCAGTAGCACAGAAGAATCAACTAGGTTCTTGTTATTCTTCTTTTCTGTGGGATTTTTTCCCCTTCATTATGAAAGTCCTGTGCTCAGTGCCACTTTTCACACAGTGTTCTTTCCACATTATCACCAGTCCATGGCCAAATGACATTATTGCTATTGTGGGAGAAACAAGTCTGCAAAAGAGAAATATCAGTGACTGCAAGTGTATGGGTAGGGATAAATCAGAATAACTTTTACTTTACAGAGCTGGGTGCTCAGATTTTGTTTGTTTTATATATATATATATATATAAAATTTTTTTTTGTCT
>VYZU01064738.1:2779-23970 GCA_013401355.1 Ceyx cyanopectus | reverse complement strand
CCGAAGTGGAGCTTTCTCTGTTTTTTTGAATATGTCATGTCCTGTACATTTTTATATATATTCTGTCACTGTGGTCTTCATATACACATTATTATCTGACACATTTTTGTCTGAGACCCTTTGGTCTAGTTATTCTTTTCTGGATGGCTTTTTATGGCTGTATCTACTGCCAGGTGTATACAACAAACTGATTTAAACACACTTGTGTTTCCAGGAGTACTTTTGTTAATATCATATTAACTAAAATACCTTTGCCATGCCACAAATCCAGTAAAATTTGACACTTTTTTTTTTGTCAAAATAACATAACTGTTTTCTGCTGCATAATTTGAAGAAGGAAATAAAAACATCTGCTACTGACCTATTAAATATTTGGGACAGAGCTTCAACATCTAAAATTTAGTGAGCTCATCTAGACTAGGTATCTAGATATATCTGCAGGCATAAAGAAATAATAGTATCAGCATTGGACATTGTGACATGACAATCTGTCTCTTGGACAGATCATTTTCTATTAAGTGTATAACAAGTTGAAATAACCGATTTAGATAAAATACCTAAAAAAGAAAGGAGAAAAAAAAAAAGTAGGAGAGCTGCAGAGCTGAAGAATTCGCTTAGAGTCTTGAGGTATTAAAAACCTGATACATATAGCAAAGAGATCTACTTCTAAACAGTCTGAGCTCAGGATTCACTTACAAGCATAAATTAGCTTGATTTGGTTTGTAGCCTTCTTAGGAGTTGATAACAGCTTTATTTAATGAAATTGAACACCACACCATATCCAGACCTTCAAACAGTTTTGAAATTCAAGTGCAGTTTCAAATACTGCTGCCTGGCATTATGGCAGATGTTTTACATTAATCATTACTCTTATTATGAGATTAACCCTCAGGATTAATTGCAATGCACAAACATTGAGGAGCACCTAATCTCTTTCAAAAAAAAAAAAAAAAGTGAAGAGAGACACTGGGTTTGAAGATGGGATGGAGCTAAGACAAATAAGCAGACAAAATTATGAGGTATCCATGTTTTTAATTGTTCTTATTTTAGTAATGCTTCTGTAAAGAAGATGCAGAACTTAAAATGTCTTGTTCCTTGTTCCTTGTTATTTTATTCCATATAAACTTGTTGGGTTTAGTTTGTTTTGGGTTTTTTCCCTTTTATTTAGAAAGCTACAATGATTTGAAGGGTATGACTTCAATGGAAATAAAAAATAGGAAACCACCTCAACATGGGCACTTCAAACTGATCTCTGCTCCCAAAAGTACAAAGCAACTCCTGCTGATTTCCAGCTGAACCCTCTAACTCCAACTGAGGGCAGTCATGACTTCATCATAATGATAGTTACTGATAGTGATTCTGACAAAAAAAACATGAGGAAAAACAGCAGGCAACTAAACATTACTCATTACTAAAACCACCTTAGCCATCAGGCAGAACACACAACATGGAGTCAAGCATCTCAAAAAGACATGCTTTGAATAGACTCAGATTAGGTAAATAATAATTTGAAAATACATTAAGATGAATATATTCCTAAATTACAGCTTTGAGAAAATATAATAACAGAAAAAACAAAAGCCTCAACACCTAACCACCAGAGCAAGGGTCTATGGTGAATCATTTTCTATATGCCACCCTTTCTTTTAACCAAATAGAGAAACAGATGGTGGAGCGGAGACAGTTTCATGACATTGAAAGTACTTTTGCTTTTGAACTGATATTATAAAAGAACAGTTCTCAAAGCAGAGAAATAGAACAAAACTTTTTTTTTTCTTCATTTCTTTTTTATTTTTCCAAGTGACAATTTTTTTCCCACACTCTGTCTCAGAAGAGTATATTCTAGACTGGCCAGATCAGTCTAAGCAAGTGATGGTATCTGTTCATTTTCACACAAGTTCCTTTCACAGTCTGACTGAAAAGTTTGAAAATGGATAGTCATACAGTATTTGTTCTTTCTAGCTTTTTATCCTATTCTTTTGGTCTTTCAACATCAATATCAAACAATCGTTCTTCATCTTCCTGAAGCCCCTTCAATATTGTCTCTCCTTTCATTTGTCTTTACAGTTAGTCTATTTTCTTCCAAGTAATTTCCCCATTGTTCCCCTTAAAAAGGTTACCAAAAAAACATCCACCTAGTCCACTTGGAATTAAATAAAACCTGTAAACTTCACCTGTCTTTGAAAAAAAAAAATAATTATTTGAATAATTTGGGGGAATTAAAGAGGATATTTTTCTAAAAAAAATAATTTAAATATCCATTTATTTGCAATCAAATCCACTATTTCATACTGCTAATTACAAGAAGTGTTGCTATTATAACTGGTTGCATCCCACACTGACCTATTAGCAAGTCATTTTATATGGATCAGTGATAACTGAGTCTAAGTGTGGAGTTGTGTACAAAGACAGTGATAGAAAAGATCAAGCTATTAACAGTTTTACCATGAAGGCAACTTGATATTGTTCATGGCTGCTGCATGATTGACAACACAAATAGCGTAGTTCTTTATCATCATGCTCATGAGATGTTCCTCATGTTNGAGTCAAGCATCTCAAAAAGACATGCTTTGAATAGACTCAGATTAGGTAAATAATAATTTGAAAATACATTAAGATGAATATATTCCTAAATTACAGCTTTGAGAAAATATAATAACAGAAAAAACAAAAGCCTCAACACCTAACCACCAGAGCAAGGGTCTATGGTGAATCATTTTCTATATGCCACCCTTTCTTTTAACCAAATAGAGAAACAGATGGTGGAGCGGAGACAGTTTCATGACATTGAAAGTACTTTTGCTTTTGAACTGATATTATAAAAGAACAGTTCTCAAAGCAGAGAAATAGAACAAAACTTTTGCCAGTGGGTTTAGGACCACTGAATTAATATGAATTGAGTAAATTAACTACAAGTGACTTCAACATTGACCAGTCCTTCATGAATTTCTCCCTTTGATTATTTCTTGGAAAGGATCCATAAAAACGAACAGGCTGGTTTAGTGTACAAAGTAATTAAAAGGGAATCATTATGCATTAAATAAATGAAACCTGCGCTTGAAGAGGAGATGGTGCCAGAGACAGGATGCTTACCTGATGTGGTAAACCCCATGGGCTTAATTCTGCATATAGTTGCACTTTGGTAAGTTTTTACTGAGTTTCTTAAAAGTTCTTCTGGAAGCATATTTGGGTGTCCTAGTGTATTAGCACTCAATTTTTGTATTTCTCTGAGATGGTCAGAAAAGATCAGTGAGAGATCTCTCTGCCATTGCTTCATATACACATAATTCTTTTCTGATATATATCTATTTTTGTCCTATTATACTGCCCCAAGTTCACCTAAAAATGAAGTATTCCTATCCATCATTCCTCACAGAATGATAGTAGTATTCTTTTAATCAGTCATAACACATGGCTGATTTTCCTTATAATGTAAATGATAATCTCTTCTGTCCTAAGAACATAAATCACAAAATGAATTAAAGTGCCTTTAGAGAAGCATTAGAATGCTCTAAGAGCATTTGCCTTTTCTGTAACTGCTGCATACCACTGATATCTTCTCTCAGAAAAAAAAGAAATATGGCATAGGATGTTAAGGGGGTGATTTATCTGATGGACTCAGGGGTCAGGGATACCTCCTGACTGTTCACTGGAGACCAGCCTGGGAGTCTCTGTCCAAAGACAATGAACGTGGTTGCTTCATTCCCTGTTGAACCTGTTTGTGGGTTCAGACAGAAGCAAAGTTGATCATGTAACCCAGACACACATGCATATAGAGGACACAGACATTACCAGGCCACAGACAAGTTGCTGCCTTCAACAGCATCCACATGTAACATGACCAGGACTCACATTAAATATAGACATACATGGACAGCCAAGTCCCCTTCCTCTTCTTCAGCTGGTCAGGACTGAAGGTCTCTACTGCAGGTACATGACACTCTCTAGACTCCCAAGCTCATGCACATTTACAGGTCCCATATGTGCCAACATGGCCCCCTCCAACACTGTGCCTGAAGTTTCTTGGTGGCCCAACAATTAGGACCTAGGAGCTTCTGGTCGTTGGCATTGTATCTGGTATCCCTGTCTACCTTTTGTGTCTCTATGTGCTCTCGTTTATAAATTTCCCCTTTTTTTTTTATGCCCTTTGATATTAAAGGTGTCCGTGATTGGATGTCCTTAACACATATGCTCTCACCTTCCTCATTCCCTTACAAAGTGAGGTGAGCCTGACTAAGCAGCTAGCCCCCATGAAATTCCAACAGCCAGCTGGTTATTCTAAAGACATCAAGAAATCAAGATATTGGTAAAACCAAAGTTTCCATTCCTTTATCCCATCTGTCAAGAAGAGGAAACAAAACCTTTATTATGTTGAAGAAGAGTCAGGTTTCTTTAAAACATAAGAAACTTCTGGAGAATTCTCCAAGGACAGTTTCCTTATCAGCCAATAGCTTCCTGGTAAAGCATAAGGACATTTAGTGCTGAAATAAGACCATTATTTTAGCATATTTGATACAGTTTTAATTTCTTGTGGCTATGTTCTTGTTTTTAAAGTGGATAAAAGCCCATTGGTATGAAGTCATACATAACTGAAAAGCACATGTAAATAGTTTTAACAGAAACAAGTTGGCTTTTCACTATAGACCACCTTTTATCTATATCCTATGAGGTAAAGAAATGTGAAATCTCCCTGTATGAATCACATCCTAAAAATAGGTTCATACTTAAAAGTAGAACAACTGAAGCAGTACAAACTTTAACTTAAGGGCCATATCAAACATAATTTACATCAGTGATCAAAACTCTCCTTTTATAAAAAACCCAAACAAACTATTTGAATATTTTCCTGTTCTACTCATTATTTCACACACACAGATAAGAGNTGTAAATGATAATCTCTTCTGTCCTAAGAACATAAATCACAAAATGAATTAAAGTGCCTTTAGAGAAGCATTAGAATGCTCTAAGAGCATTTGCCTTTTCTGTAACTGCTGCATACCACTGATATCTTCTCTCAGAAAAAAAAGAAATATGGCATAGGATGTTAAGGGGGTGATTTATCTGATGGACTCAGGGGTCAGGGATACCTCCTGACTGTTCACTGGAGACCAGCCTGGGAGTCTCTGTCCAAAGACAATGAACGTGGTTGCTTCATTCCCTGTTGAACCTGTTTGTGGGTTCAGACAGAAGCAAAGTTGATCATGTAACCCAGACACACATGCATATAGAGGACACAGACATTACCAGGCCACAGACAAGTTGCTGCCTTCAACAGCATCCACATGTAACATGACCAGGACTCACATTAAATATAGACATACATGGACAGCCAAGTCCCCTTCCTCTTCTTCAGCTGGTCAGGACTGAAGGTCTCTACTGCAGGTACATGACACTCTCTAGACTCCCAAGCTCATGCACATTTACAGGTCCCATATGTGCCAACATGGCCCCCTCCAACACTGTGCCTGAAGTTTCTTGGTGGCCCAACAATTAGGACCTAGGAGCTTCTGGTCGTTGGCATTGTATCTGGTATCCCTGTCTACCTTTTGTGTCTCTATGTGCTCTCGTTTATAAATTTCCCCTTTTTTTTTTATGCCCTTTGATATTAAAGGTGTCCGTGATTGGATGTCCTTAACACATATGCTCTCACCTTCCTCATTCCCTTACAAAGTGAGGTGAGCCTGACTAAGCAGCTAGCCCCCATGAAATTCCAACAGCCAGCTGGTTATTCTAAAGACATCAAGAAATCAAGATATTGGTAAAACCAAAGTTTCCATTCCTTTATCCCATCTGTCAAGAAGAGGAAACAAAACCTTTATTATGTTGAAGAAGAGTCAGGTTTCTTTAAAACATAAGAAACTTCTGGAGAATTCTCCAAGGACAGTTTCCTTATCAGCCAATAGCTTCCTGGTAAAGCATAAGGACATTTAGTGCTGAAATAAGACCATTATTTTAGCATATTTGATACAGTTTTAATTTCTTGTGGCTATGTTCTTGTTTTTAAAGTGGATAAAAGCCCATTGGTATGAAGTCATACATAACTGAAAAGCACATGTAAATAGTTTTAACAGAAACAAGTTGGCTTTTCACTATAGACCACCTTTTATCTATATCCTATGAGGTAAAGAAATGTGAAATCTCCCTGTATGAATCACATCCTAAAAATAGGTTCATACTTAAAAGTAGAACAACTGAAGCAGTACAAACTTTAACTTAAGGGCCATATCAAACATAATTTACATCAGTGATCAAAACTCTCCTTTTATAAAAAACCCAAACAAACTATTTGAATATTTTCCTGTTCTACTCATTATTTCACACACACAGATAAGAGCACAACATAGGATAAAAAAAAGAAATGAAACAAAATAACCCCATTGTCAAGATACTTGACCACAAGCCATCTATTAAATAGCAGAAATGGTTCAATTCAGTATGGAGTCTAAAAGCTTGATACTAATATAAATGGAAATGAGATACAAATGTGATTAGGGTTTCCTACTGCTTGTTCTTCAATTTTTGCTTCATTATATACTAGCAATTATTTTTAAGAAGTGTTATTAAATTTCTGATAAGGGTTCATGGTTGCCCTAAATCAACCTTCTAATGTGTCTTCATTTAAGTGAGTGCAAGACTTGATTCTTCAGATGTTTGTGCACATCTCAGATCTGGATTCACAATTAATAACATTTTTTTAGTGGAAAGGATGTTCAGATACAGGTAAAACTCCTCAGAAATAGCTACAAGATAGACAAGTGTAGCAACCATAAGCAGTCTATTATTTAATAAATGTTATAAAAATGTATGCTCTGATTAATCTGTCCAATGTAACTTATTTCTTTTATGATCCCTTGACTTCTACTTCCCCAGGCTTTATTAGGCTCATGCCAGCCCACTGAAGCTGGCAGCAACCATGCTGACAGGTCATCAGTCCAGAGCCAGCCCTGGAAGCACAGAAGATACTGCAAAGAGAAAAAGATCCTGCATTTGGGGGAGGAGGGATGCAGGACAGCCTGGGCATGCTGTGCCCCCCATCTTCAGTAAAGATTGAGGTCAGAATGAATTGGGTCATCAAAAAGTGAAAAAAAACCTCACAAACAAAGAAAAAAATGCACTGTAGGATGGGCAGAGGTTATTACCATCTCTATCAAGTTCATATAATCCACTTGTATAAATAGAAAGATGAGTTTTAGGACTATAATCTGCAGCAGAATAGCTTCTTGCAGTGGTTTGAGTGAAAGGAGAAAGTCCTGTCAGGGTGACATGTGCATGAATGTTTTGTCTATAAAAAGACTAAAGTGATGAAGAAAATTGAGAAGAAAATGCTGCTGGAAATCTCTGTGAGCCAGGTACATGAGGCAATACATAAACCTGAAGCAGGGCATTTGGTCTTGTATACCAAGTGCCATTGGCTGAATAATCTTAGACACTACTCTGAAGAATAGCTCCTGTAGGCTTCAGAGTGTGGGTAGAGTGGAAGGTGAGCTATAATGATTCTGACCCATTTGGCACAGAAGAAACATTACCAAAACACAGTCTGTTCACAGAAACATGAGTCTTGCTTCCTGGGAACCATATGCTGTCAGTGTGGCCACTTTACAATTTGGTAAAATACAGTGTGAATTTACATGATTCAGAAAAAAAAAAAACGATTCTTGGTGAACTAAGTGGTCCTACTGTGACCTGTAGCAAAATCGAGATACCCAAGTACCTTGGACCTTATACAGCTGGAAGATGGAGGAAAACAGGGACACTCAAAGAGCCAACACAGGACAATACTTATTACAGACTCCACAAATCCAGTCTCAAGGTTTCCAACAAATGCTCAGATAAAACTGTAAGCATGTGAAATAAAGACTACACAACCATTCAAGGAAAGAATGAGTGAGAGTACCTATAGAAAGACACATTTAAGATAATATTGACAATCCCAAACCTGGCATTTCCTAACTGAAGTTCAAGCTAAGTAGCAATGCTTACTATAGACACCCAGCAGTTGCTCTTACCCTCAACAGGAATTCTTGCCCCATGATTTTCCTACACATTGGAAACACATTAAAAGGTGGAGGAAAGCATCCCATGAGATTCCCTTTTTTCCAAACTTGGACATCTAAGAGGTGAAGAAAAACAGAAAAGACCTATAACAGATGCTCTCTGTTAATCCTCTTCCTCCCCAAAGGAGAGGAGAAATGGAGTAAGGGAGAGGGATTGACTGATTAGAAAAGACAGAACTGCTTTAATAGGAAAAAATAAAATTATATATATATATATATATATATACACAATTATATACAAACCCAGTATTAAACTCAGCACCTGCTGATGGCAATTACATCACTGTCACCACAGTTGCTGTGGAGGAGAAGTCCCAGACTGGGCCCAGTGGCAGACAGGAACCAGGCTCAGGAGCTGTATTCTGCAGATTAGGACTGAAGGCAGATTGGACAAAGTTTTACTCACATACCAGTAATTGAAGAAGAGATGAAGAAAAGCTTGACCTTTCTGATACTCCAGCTTTATACTAAATAATATGCATATGGAATGGAAAACCTCATTGGTCAGCTACTAGCCAGTAGCTTCTAACCCACATAAGTAACTGAGCTTGCTTGGTCTATGTGTAATATCTGTTGCTTGCAGTTCGAAAATACCTGCTATGATTTGAGCCCACCCAACTGGCAACAAGGCACCACGCAGCTACTCGCTCATTCCTACAATTCTCTGGTGCAATGCGGAGTAAGAAATACCATAAAAGCCTATATGTCTGCATGGTAGTCACTCTCAGGTCCCACTCCTCTCCAAAACAAAATCACTCACCACAGGATTTTCCCCTCATAAATGTGTTATCACATATTTTGGGGCACTGATTGCCTCAGGCTTGGCCAGAGATGGGTCCAACTTAGAGCTGGGGATTTTCTCAAAGCTTCTTACGGGAGCAACAGCATAACGGGAATAACAGCATTTTCAGTGAATAACACCAGAGAGGAAAATGGTCATATCTAAAATGTTCAACTCTGTTAAATCTGTGCATTATTTCTTAGGACAAAAGAACAGCTCCACTGTGGGTATCCAGAGTCATGCTACAAAGAAAAAGTTACTACTTGGAAAATGAGAGGCAAACTTGCTACAAAGGTCTATATCAACTTCCTTATAATAAAGAAAAGGAAGTTAAAAATGTAGACATGAAACAAGCTATAGACCAAAAGTATATGAACCAAAGTTCCATTTACCCAAAATCTAAGCAAAATACTTCACATTTTTCTTATAATAATTACTTTTCATACTGCTGTACTTTATGCCAGGTGGAACCGAAGTACCTGCTTGCCCTGAAATTATTTTTAGACTAACCAGCTCTAGGAGCAACAGAAGCACTGAAAACTTCACAAAGAAATAGATTTTCACTTGTTTTACAGCCCAGTTTGGCAGGTTTAAATGTGACAGCAGTCATTCATCAGTTAGTGCTTTAAAGGTACATCTTTCTGACGTGGCCAACACTGAATAAAACTGATAACCAGGGCATGTACAGTCATGAAAAGTAGCAAATATCAGCCTGAAATGAATGCCATGTTAACATTTGTCCACTACTCCAGCACTGGAATTGGGCTCTTTCCAGCCTTTTCTACTGCACTGAGTGTGTCAAATACATGAACTGGTCAATCAGTGACAGGAACATTTAATATAAACCCCACTTTGCAATTTTTCTATAGCTTGTTGCTGTTGTTGGGTGCTTTTCCTCCTATTTTCTAATCCTGAAGTTGGGTTATTTCATCAGAGTGTCAGTTTTCACTTTTTGAAGCATCAATTTTTGAACCTATTTGTTCAAGAAGGTCACACAGAGGCAGATAAGGGGAAGCCAAACTGATTTTTTTGTTAAAAACCAAACCAAACCAAACCAAACAAAAACACCAAACAACTAAACCCAACAAAGTAAAACAAATAAATAATAAAAAGTGCACAACACAACTAAAAATCCAACAGATAATTTTAGGTTGATTTAATAATTTTCATGAAGGCATTTAAAAACATTTAAATCTTTTCATGAAGGCATTTAAAAACATTTAAATGTCTAGCTATATTTATCAATATTGTTCCTAGACAGGTTATCAGAATAATTCTGTGTTTCAATTCCTATGTTGATATGCAGATTATTTTATTTTATGCTTTTGGTATTGCTAAAATGGGCTTAGCATATTCTGGAGTAATATTATTATTTATATAACTAAATCTGTAGCAAAAACTTAAGAGCTGCTATTGACAAAGTTTATAATGAACTTAGTGCTATTGAAGGTCATTCTAGTCATTTTGATCATGAACTTCTGAATGATGCCCTCAGAGATCCCCTAGAGAATATGGATAGTTAAGGAAAAAGTCACAAAGAATAAATCAAAGAGAGCAAAAAGTAAAGACCTGAAGTTAAGGAAGCATGGAAAGGCTAAGCCTAGAGACAAATGAAAAAGGATGGGGAGGGGGAAGCATGTCTACAGTTCAAGAAAAAAACCCACACAACCAGAAAATTCAGATGTAGAAAGAAAGTAATATTACATGTTGCTAGGATAGAGCACAAAGTGTGGTATGATTCTTTCAGAAGATTCCATTGAAGTGTTGAAGCTTATGATGAGACCTTTTAGGGCTTCTTAGTTACAGAAATTGTTGTGGTTTTACAGGTAAAACTGAATCCCATTTTGTGCTTGACTGGAGAAACCAGCCTCCTTGTTAAAGACAAAGAATTTTACTGTACCATCTACAAATGAACAACATGTAGACTTGGAAAGGAATGGATTTTGTGTGTGTGTGTGAACTAAGACCTGTGAAAAATAGATAGGAGAAAGATGAGAGAGAACTACTAGGTAAAACATATTTTGCTGATATTATTTAAACTTTTGAATTGAACTTTCATCTCTGCTCTAAATTTAACTATATGTCTTCTCTAAACTTTAAACTCTGTATTTGTGAATATTGCCACTGGGATACTAGAATTTTAGTAGTGATACCAGTGATAGTAATAATAATATCTACATATTTTTATAACTGCGATTCAAAACCAAAACAAATTTTTAACATTTTTAGTCTTCAGATATTAGTAAAGTACTTAAAATTAACACAGTGAACATACTTAAAAGTCTTTTAAAGAGTTCATACCACTGCATTCCCTTTTCTCAGAAGCTAGGGCTGATTATCTTTTCCAGTTTGTCATCATGAAGAACAAAACATACAATTTAGTACTACCACCAAACCTAAGCACTTAAAAAAAAACAACAAACCACAATCAAAACCAAAACAAAACAAAAAAAAACAACAAAAACCAACCAAACAAGAACAAGCCAAGCCATAACACAGACTTAAAACAATGGGACACCTAGATTTGCTTTTTTCATTTATCTTATTTTTTAATGTCTCTGCTCAAGTATTGTGACATTTGCACCACACAGAAAGCCTGTTGGACTTTTTTCTTTGTTACTGAAGAGAGGCGAAATTGTCAGCACAGCGTTCTTGTGAATGGGCAGTTACAGAAAAGCATCAAAATTACTGAGAAAAATGACAACATAGCATGTTGAACCAGCTTTAAAAAAAACCATAAGCCTCATATCCATGTTGGATAGCTAAAATCATTCAGGACTTTACAGCTATAATCTAAAGCTACTTGTTTGTTGGAGGGCCACAAGGGAGGGACTGACACACAGACTCAGAGATATCACGGTGCTCTCACCTCACCCAGGAACCTGGACCCGTCTGCAGGCTCTGCTGCCTTTGGCCTTTGCACCCAGCAAGTGCAATTCAGAGGCTGGAGACCAAACCAGAGCAACCTCTCTCCTCTGCTTTCAGAACTGTGGGACTTGTGTGTTGCTCCTTCATTCGATCATTTCATTTCTTTGGCATTTAGCACTGACTGAACCATATTAGCCTGAGCAGAAAAGACCAGATCAGTGCAGCATAGCCTATTCTTGTCAAATAAACTGAGGCCTTTCCTCAACCTGCTCCATGCTCCAGTACACAGTCACACCAACCCACTTCTGAATCCTGTCTTATTGATGGCAGCTCTTCTGCTCAACTGTCAGAGTTGGAGTTTCAGAGATGTTGCCCTTTTTTCTGCCTCCCTTCTCCTGAGCCATCTGTCCACCCACGCCTTGCCCGTATGCCGTGTCACACAGAGTTGTGATACCCTTGTGCTGCAGCACTTGTATCTTGTCTCATTCTAGAACTGCATCTGTTCTGTTATTTCTATTCTGTTACAGATTTCTAGGAAAGCTGAGCCATCTGATTTTTGCCAATCCTTTTTTTTTTTTTACCTTGTCAATATACAGAACAGGTATCATGTTGGCAAACATATGCAGTCCAGGTGAGTCATGCCAGAACTATATGTAGCAGTTTGTAATACTCAGAAACAAATGATCTGAATAGTTCTTGTGATACGTCTGTGTTCCTCTGTATCTTTCTGCCTGGTAGCTGCAAGAAGAAACAGCCCTCCCTATCACAGTGACTTATATATAATCCCTTGACAGTAGCAAGCTGCAAACTTGAAAAGGCAAATTTCCTTCCTTACCACTAATATGTACTAAGTCTTATGGTTTTTGCTTTTGCATTTAATTTGTTTCTTATAAACCAGTGTTCAGCTACATTTGTATCCTTTAGACCGAGATTAGTTTGTAAACTGGGCTCATCAGCAGGACCAGAAAACTAGTTTACATGCCCAGGGCTAGGAAGCCTGGAAGGCAGGTATGTGAAATCAATGATGCATGGGAACCAGAGATCCTGGCTATGTCACCACAAAGCCTAGCTGACAAGGAGATTCAAAAGATGAACTTTCAAGTGATAGACAGTCACATTGATGTACTTCATTACATTGATATCTCATAATAAGATAAAGGTAAATCCTATGAGGCCTCACATGATTGGAAACCCATGTTGAAATTCTCAAAGAAAAAGTACTTCTTATGCCTTCAATTGCAGACTTAGTCATTGGCCCTAACTCTGCCATTGTAATGGTTGCTTCAGAAGGGGAAAATAGCAATTAAAAAGACAAAGAAAGAAAGAAACAAAGATAAAATGGTTATGATTTGTCCAAAAGAAATAAAAGCATCAACCTGAGCATCTGAACAGTATCTGGAATGCTAGAAATGGTTCCATGTAAGACTAGGAAAAAGGTTTGGAGTTTTTTAGAATATCTGCTATCATTTGACTCAATTAATAGCTAAGATGGAAACTTGAAGCTCAGGGGACTACCACGAAAAAGTGGATAAAATGTCTTATTGATCTGGCAGTGCTTCTCATCAAGAAGAGTTTAATGCATTGATATACCCATAAGAAAAGAATATTGCATTCCTTTAGCCTGTATTGCACCTGATGGGATGACAATTTGAGAAACAGGTAATAGCAGTGATTAACACCTCTCTAAGCCACTTTTCACTATGTATCCTCCACATTAAATTGTGTGAATTAATTAGATTTTTATGAATTATATAAAAATGTACAACGAACCTAATGACCACGTGTTCAATAGATGGCGATTCCCATCTCAAGAACACTTTTCTATTTCTGGTTTTAATTATTTTTCAAGAAGAGGGAGTATATAGGGGAATCAGTGAAGGTGGCATTTCTACTTATAATCACACACTTTTGTTTCTAAAAGAGACTAGACCAACAGAGACCTGAAAGCCATATCTAAGTCAAGAGAGAATAAATGCCTCCTTTTTCATTATTTCTTCTAAAGAGTTTCTTCTGAAGTAATGATGGGGCTGTTATACATAATTTTTTTTGTGCTGTGGAACTTTCCCATCAGCACTTATATCCTGCTTAATTTTACTTTTACTATTAAATCTGAATGGGTGCAGGTTTATTTCTCAAATGCTATAAAAGATTAATATAAAAGATGTTTTTCTATGATGAAAGTCAAATAGCATTCATCAGTGAATTGATTTCTGTGCAGAGGAAGGTGGCATCAAAGCTGGGAACTGTACACTTGGATCAAACTATAATAATATAAATAATGTGAGGTTTCATACTCTATTTGGATGAGTGATTCAAGCCACCCATGAAGCACACTTACCTGTACCTAGTGGTGCAGAGTATTCTTGTTGAATATTCATTTGCTTGAACTTGCAATTGGATGTAAAAGTAACACTAACTCCCAAAGATGAAGTATTTTTGACTGCATCATATGAGTGTGCATTTGAACAGCTGAACAGGGCTGGGCTGGTCCCAGAACTGGTCCTGCTCTCTAGGAAGAAAGGATGGATCATTCACTTCATCTGTTCAAACTCTAGCTACAGAGAAACTTGGTTATGATGGAATGTCTGAAATGTAGCTGCATGGCTGTGAAATGCAAACTGAAGTGCAGTATACTTTGGCAGCTGTGAATATCAGACTAAAGAATATGGGCAATGGGAAAGGAACTTAAGAAACTTCCTGGCCTGTGTATTTCCTGAGGAAGAGAAGATGCTTCCTGAAGAAGAGTAGGTATTCCTGAAAAAGAGCAGAGTCAGAATGCAGTCCCTGTTGAAATGAAACCTTAAGGCTAATAGTATCTATAGTGAGATGATACAATTAAGAAAAACAGATTAAGAGGTAAGGCTTTACCTTCCCAATATGCACCAAGAGATGGGTGTGCTATTTGAACCTGCTTAGAGAGACCTGGACAGGCTAGAAAGTTCAATGGAGAGGAACTTTGTGAAGTTCAACAAGAGCAAGTGTAAAGTTCTTCACCAAGGGAGGAATAAACCTATGCACGAGTACAGGTTAGTGGTTGGCCTGCTGAAAAGCAGCTCTGCAAAGAACCTGGATGTCCCAGTGGAAAAGTCAACCATGAGCCAGCAGTGTGCCCTTGTGGCCAAGAAAACCAATGGTATCCTCAGGTGCATAGAGTGTGTCCAGTAGGTCAAGGAAGCTTCTGCTCCTCTGCCCTACTGAGACTACATATGGAGTACTGGGTCCAGTTCTGGGCTCCCCAGTTCAAAAGAGGCAGGGAACTACTGGTGAGAGTCCAAGAGAGTGCTATAAAGATGATGAGGCAACTGGAGAATCTCTCTTAACTAGGAAAAGCTGAGAGACCTGGGGCTATTTGGTGTGAAGAAGACTGAGAGGTGATCTTATCAATGCTTATCAATATCCAAAAGGTGGATGTTGAGAGGATGAGGCCAAACTATTTTCAGTGGTGCCCAGCAACAGGCCAAAGGGGCAATAGATAAAAACCTTGAACACAAGAAGTTCTATCTGAACAGGAGGAAACATGCAATCCTTTACAACCTCCTCTAGGTGAAACTACTTTAGCAGGGGGGTTACATCTCTGGAGGTCCCTTCCAACACCTACCATTCTGTGATTCTGTGATACTGTTATTATGTACTCATTCTTTGAGCTGAAAATGCACAGCCTGGCCCATAATGTACATGTTTCTTGTATGCAGGGCAGTGAACAACATTTTTCCATGAGATTTAGTGAGTGTAAATTTGTTATTTAAAAAGCACTCTTTGAAGACATTTCTAAACAAAAAATGTGTCATGCATCTGGAAAACTACTGTAAAGTGCTTCTCTATCCCAGTTCTTTCTTGTAAACAAAAGCAATAACACAACACTAAGTTAGTTTTTAAAAGTTTCGGTATCATTTTCGTTTAATAGGAGATGCTTCTCATGGGGACATCTTTAAAAAACACTCTATCAATCTTTGTCAGTTTCTCAGAGCAGTCATTAGTGAAATGTCACCTTCTAAGTTCCTCACACTGGGAGTTTATACAGCTTCACCTTTTGAAAATAAACACTTCAGATAACAATTAGTACACTTAGTTAAATTCACTTAAAGATAGAACAATTGCAGAAGGACAAATAAGTATGTTAAATTACTGTAACTTGGGGGATGGAAGGGGGGGGGGGGGAAGTGCTTTGGTTTCTCTGAGCAAAATCAATATTTGACTATTTCTCTTTCCCAGTAGCCACCTTTAAACCTCTGCTGAATTTTAAGTAAATACTCCCAGATTCTGTAGTGCCTGAAGTCTCTCTTATCCCTGTAAGGCATATTTATGTAATTAGCCATCAGGTTCTAATGTAAGGATCTTATGAAAGAGAACAAGCTTCGGAGAGAAAGATTTTTCCAGTGGAAACATAATGAGTTTTAAACAAGGTGTATAGGCGAGAACATCACCAAGATGGATTCTAGATTTTCATGTAACAGCTGGTAAAAATACCTAGATAGTTCCAAGGCACAGAGCCTAGAGACCAATATTAAATGGATATTCAAACCAATTAGATGGCTTAACTGATTTCCATATTCGCTTATAGCCCTTGGATTCTGTAGTCATACACACAAAAGATGGAAATTATTCCCAGCTCACCTAGCATAGAGTCAGATGGCTAAGGAGTATTTCTGGCAGTGAAACTAATGTGTTGTGAGTTTCTACAGCTGGAGAAGGGCCTGCAATGTCCTGAATCAGCTTTTGAACCTGGACCTGACATGTCCTACATCATACAAAAAGCAGAAATACCACTTTCCCCTACAGAGAAAGAAAACCAACACAAATGTATTTCTTCATACAGCTGGCGAACCAAGTCCTGTTAGTATGTTAGAAAGGAACTAAATACATTTAGTGGACTGACATCATCAAAGCACTCAGGCATAGCTCTGTTGTACTGCTGGAGTGCTAAAGAGGAAAGCCTGGAGGCAAACGCCTGGGCAAGGACTTATATATGCATGTATATTGCAGATGTTTAGAGCAAAGGGGACATGCCTGCCATGAGAAGCTATTTTCAGGATTAACAGTCCTGGGGCTTTTGTCTTTCAGGTCACAGCTTTATACTTAAGAATGTAAAGCTCATTCTTGCTATGTGCCTATGTGCTTTCCTGAATCTGATTGATGCAATAGGCAGTAATGGGAGATATCAGATGAAGATTAAAAGAAGGCACCTCTGTATTCAAAAGGAAAATCTGCACTGAAGTTAATGAAACAAGAGTCTTAGTTTTAAACTTTCAAGACGCTGATTTAATAGAATTCTTTATTTTCTGTGTAGCTGAGCTTTTGGGGATTAACTTCTCCAACTTCATAATGTCTTATATTTACACCTCCTTTTTTTTTTAATACTGAAATTTCGATGAAGTTGATTAAGTCGTCAACTTTGTCTGCTGGGTACTGAGAAGAACTGTTGTACAGGAATTAATAATAGATATGATGACACCTAGTGGTGTTAGAAAATATTTATTCTCAAAATAAAGGCAAAAGTGCAACACAGTTTAAATTCCTGCATTTAAAGCAACTGAAAAGGCTGTCTATTTCTGATTCTTCTTCACTCATTTGAATATACAAAAGTGCAGTGGTTTGACATTTTTACTGGGGAGAAAACACCAAAGAAAATATTGATCTCAGTAGAGGAAATAAAATGCTTTTTTTTTGAGATTCCTGTTTGACACCAGGTGACACTGACCTCTCAGAGTTCCACAGAACAGTTATCACCATATGTAGCTTTATCTCACTGATGAGATATCAAGGCTCAACTGCTTTTTTCCTTGGGAAGTCTGTTCCACTGTGATAAATAAATGTTACAGAATTTCCTTCTTTCTTATAAGTTACATTACAGGAGACAGAAAGGCTTGACAAGTGAAATTGAAGTTTGTTTTATTTTTGCAACTTTAATTTCTGTAATGTGATGTCTGAATGTGATCAGACTGTTGCATTTGGTGCCTGTATGAATAGGTATCTAGTATCCAACTTCCCCAGATTATCAGAAATAATCTGCCATCACTTTTATTAGACAGGGCTCTAAAATGTAGAAGAAATTAACAAATGAATCAACAACTAAACATTTAAGATTTACATGTATCTTGGTATCAGCTCTTTAGCATACATTGTGGTTTAAGGGTGAACAGACTGAGTTGGGGGGTACAGGTGGTAACCCTGGAACCCTGAGAAGTCAGAGGGCAGCTGTTATTCCCTCCCCTTCCCGGCCACACTCTATATAAGAAGCATACTGGAAGTCCTAGGGGGGCTCTTCCTTCCTGGGCTGTGATGCTGTGAGGGCAGCTCAGCACGGCCGAGCGTGACCCCTCATGCACCATGCAATCCATTGCCACCCCAGAGCAGGTTTTGTGGAGCTCTGTATCCTTCTGCCTTTAACAGACTTTTTTCTGCTTTTCTTCTATTATTCTTTAAATTTGTTCTAGTCTTAACTTCCAACCTGGGGTCAGGCATTTTTCTTTTTCCTTACCCTCCTTTTTATCCTCCTCCGGGATGGAGAAGGGAAGGGGTTAATAGAGAGATTCTTTTCTATGTTCCACAGAGACAACACAAAACGCATGGAACTCCATGTAACAAGTAGCAGGTCAATCATGTAAGGAAATTATCTTAGCATTTCTACCTCTCTAGGCTAAATACTCATAAAACTTTTTTTTTAAGAGTCTCTTGGAAATCAAAAGGAAATCTCCCCTTCCTCACTGCTCTACTGCTTGATGGTGACACCTCTGTTTTCAGTATCTTGCTTTGCCAACTCCTACTTTCTTTATGTGCCACACAAAGTGTTTTAGTCTCAAAGGTGCCTGTCCTTTATCAAGAGAAAGAAAAAGAAAAAAAAATTCAAATAAGGGTATTCAAGCAGAAGGTGTGAAGTTACCAATCATAGAATCATAGAATCATAGAATGATTTGTCTGGAAGAGACCTTCAAGATCATCAAGTCCAGCCATTAACCCTACACTGCCAGTGTCCCTAAACCATGTCCCCCAGCACCACATCTACGCGACTCTTAAACACCTCCAGGGGTGGGGACTCAACCACCTCCCTGGGCAGCCCATTCCAATGCCTAACCACCCTCTCTGTAAAGAAATTCCTCCTGATATCTAACCTAAATTTCCCTTGGCGCAACTTGAAGCCATTACCCCTCATCCTGTCATCATTAACTAGGGAGGTCAACCCCCACCTCCCTATAACTTCCCTTCAGGTAGTTGTAGAGAGCAATAAGGTCCCCCCTGAGCCTCCTCTTCACCAGACAATCAAACAATGGAATAAAGAACTAGTTATAAAATCAATAAAAGATAAATGAGTAGCTCCTATTTATGGAGATCTGCTGGATTTTGTGTAGTCAGAAGAAGAATATGAAGGTAGAAATAAATAATAACTCCCCTCTTTGCAAACTGTATTTTTCAATAGGCAGCAGATAATATATCTGAGTTCCCCTCCACCCTAAAACATGCAGAAAACAAATTTTCTATGAGAAGTATGGAGGGATGATACTACATAGTAATATCAGGTTGTGCTGCCATCCAGAGAGACCTGGACAGACTGGAGAGCTGGGCAGGGAGAAATTTCATGAAATTTAACAAGAGCAAGTGTAAGGTGCTGCACCTGGGGAAGAACAGCCCCATGGATCAGTACAGGCTGGGGGCTGAGGTATTGGAGAGCAGCTCTGGAGAAAGAGACCTGGGGGTCCTGGTGGACAGGGGGATGACCATGAGCCAACAATGCACTCTTGCATTGGCCAAGAAGGCCAATGGCATCCTGGGATGCATTAAGAGAAGTGTGGCCAGCAGGTCAAGAGAGGTTCTCCTCCCCCTCTACTCTGCACTGGTAAGACCCCACCTCGAGTACTGTGTCCAGTTTTGGACACCCCAGTTCAGAAAAGATAGAGATTTGCTGGAGAGAGTCCAGCACAGGGCCACCAAGATGATTAGGGGAATGGAGCATCTCCCTTATGAGGAGAGGCNTCAACACAAGGAAGAACTTTTTCTCAGTGAGGGTGACAGAGCTCTGGAACAGGCTGCCCAGGGAGGTTGTGGAGTCTCCATCTCTGGAGACACTTAAGACCTGCCTGGATCTGTTCCTGGGTGACTTGGTCTAGGTGATCCTGCTCAGGCAGGGGGGTTGGACTAGATGATCTTCTAGGTCCCTTCCAACCCCTAATATCTATGAATCTCTGAATCTGTGAATCTTAGCATACCATTTCTGAGGTGGATTTTCAAGTGTGACAAGAAATGCACCACACTATTCACAGGATGGTGCCACAGGCACATAGAGCCCAGGGAAAAGGTGATGCTGGTCTGCATTGCCGTCATCATACCTTTTGTTGTTTGTGAGTACAAATCATTAGCTGTAATTTTCTCCTGTAGACAAAAATATTTTTAGCTGTTTTGAATTTTCCCATACATATCCATGATACAAGAGAGAAACAAAGTCATAGACACATGAATTATCTAAAAATTTGCAGTCAAAATATGATACTGGCAAAAAAGGCACAATTTGGCTCCTTTTCGCTCTATAGTTTATATGACAGTTATCTTTCCAGAAATAAGAAATATTACCATTTTAGACATTAAGAAAAAGACACACAGGAACATTTTTGTTTTTATAAAGCCAAGTATTTGTCCTTTAAAGCTCCTTCTGATTATTTGAAATATGGGTGCACTCAAGTATAGAGACACTTATCAATGAAGTGTTATGACTAATTGTTAAGTTGGAGTGCCTTACTAACCCTTTCTTCAAGGCTAAGTACACTTCACAGAAGACTGGAAAAAGAAAGCACAAAGTCTTGGGCAGACACATTAATGGATGCAGCATGCTCTAGATTCTGTGGTCAGCAAGCTGGGGAAAAGGAGGTAAATCTTTTATGTGTGTTTATCTACAGATATTGATATCAATATGGATGTAGATGTAGACTGATATTGGCATTATTTAATAATAAACCATATTTTCAGCCCTATTGGCCATTAACGTCTCCCCCCCCAAAAAAGTGGCAGAAGACCTCTCACTTTTAATTCTCATAATGAACTAGAGAGTACTGACAGGTTGATGTTTTTCCCTGGCTCAGAGGACAGACTGAACTGATAGGTGCTTTTCATATTTAACATCATGACTCATCATGTAAAAGGACAGGATGCAAGAGAGTGCCACATTAAAAAAAAATTAAAGCCAAAACTTTATATTTACAAGAAGCAGACCAGCAGACTGACTCAAATATAACTATTAAAGCTCCAGGTTAAGAAGTTAATGACTGTGTGTTTAATTAGAAATATTCAGATCTCTCCATTGAATTAATTTAGCCATATGTTTATTTTGCTTAATCAAACTGCATCTATTATAGTAAACTTGGAGTAATAAGATGTATTAAATTAACTCTTTTGTCACTTAACATGTAAAACCTAAAGTATTTATTGTGTTATTAGCATGTCTGTTATTATTAGATCAATGAATGACAATGCAAACAGTAGATACTCAGGTAAATTGCTTC
>VYZU01064735.1:21394-44556 GCA_013401355.1 Ceyx cyanopectus | reverse complement strand
ACATTTTGGATACTTTTTAAATTAAATCATTCCCTCTAAACTGACATCACAGATTTAACAGTTACTTCCTGATTAGAGAGGAGAGGAAGATGAATAACTCAGACTTTTCAGATATGTATGAGAAATATTTCAAAGTATGTCTCTTGCACTCCAAAATCCCAACAGTTAAATAATTATAAGCCAGATAGGTCTTTACACAGAAGTTTTATCATATAATTATGATGCTGATCATTTAAAACTATCCAAAATGTCTCCAGCATTTTTAAACAGCTAAGCAAAGTTATTTTTAAAATCAAACATATGTGCTTTTTTTTCTGTTTATGTCTTCGGAAAGAACATTCTGTATAATGAAAAACATGACCAAATTTTTCACAGTACATCACTATAAAACCCTATAATTGACTTTTTGGGTTGGTTTACTCTATATCTATTTTTGTCCATGGAGAAAACAGCAATGATGTGGCGAAAAGACCAAAATGTAGGTCCCATTGCAGGATAAGGCTCCATCCTGATTAGTGAAGAAGTATCGTGTTTTCTCTGGGAAACATGCCCATTTTGTAAAAGGGAATTCAGTCCACATGAACCTCCTCTTTAGAAAAAAAAGAAAAAAAAATCAGTCTTTTTAAGCAGTACAGATTCTAGTGATTGCTCTCAGCTAGGGCTGGGAGTGACTCAACAGAGCCTTTGCACTAGACAGAATGCAACTCTGCTGATTAAGGTTTTTATAAGTTGTCCCAATATTAATTTCACAGATAAAGATTCACAGATTCACCTGCTTTTCAATAATATTCTTCAAAGCTAGAGCTAAGATTTGCTTGTATTGTTATTGTAGTTCAACCTGAAATGACAAAATTTTTAACATCAGTTATTTTATTTTTCCCAGAAGAAATAAANTCCTCTTCTAATACAGGCTTGCCATTCCCTTGATCATTCCTGTTTCTTTTTTCTGCCATTATTTCAATTTTTAATTATAAATCTTTCTAGCACTGTAAAGATTTATTTTCCTTATTTTGCCCCCAAAATTACAGCCACTGTAAAATATTCACAGATATTAGGGGTTGGAAGGGACCTAGAAGATCATCTAGTCCAACACCCCTGCCTGAGCAGGATCACCTAGACCAAGTCACCCAGTGTATTGAATGCAGTGTCTGTGGCCTGGATTGAAAACATTAATAAACTACTTATGTCAGCTGGCACTTGGGATGAAGTCACCTTGCATTTTGTCAATGAGATATCAAAAGGTTAAAAAGTATATATGAGCTGTTGAATAAGCTAATATGGACTATTTCAATTGTCCTGAAAATTACTTGTGATTAACTAAAAATCTTTAAAATAACTGAAGACACATTGGAATTTATTTTCAGTGGAAATAAAAATAAATAGCCATTTATAAACTATGGTGGATAAAATTGCTGATTTACAGAAGTGAATCAAAGATAAAACTTGATGAATATCATAAGAACATAGGACTGACTGATGGATTGGATTTGTTTCTTTGTTTTGGGTTTGTTTTTTTTAATTACTGAAAAAAAACCAAAAAAATTGCAAAAACCTTGACCCTATAAGATTAAAGATTCTTATCTAGTACTTGTATGAAAAGTTTAATGATACAAACATTATATGGAGCCACACAGTCAGTTTAAGTAAAGCATAATAAAATGGTTGTGCTCTAAGAAAAAACAAGTCATCACATTTAAAAAGGAGAAAACTAAAAGCCAAAAGCCAAACATATTTGAGATTTAAGTACAGCTACACAGCATAGAAAAGAAGTTTTAATGTCAATAACACTTTTTCATGCCCTACACACATAATAATGTATTTTAAAGACTTGCCCTAGTGACATACAATGTGCAATAAGTACAGAAAGATTAGCATGGTAACATCAAAATTCACACTGCACTTCAGAACTGCATTTCAGATTGATCAGTTGGAGTAGGAAATAATGCTAAGGGTGAAGTGTGATGTATCTGAGGGGTACTAAATTATCTACATCTAAGTGAGTCAGCCTATACTTCCTTTAAAGGCAGTGGAGAGAACTATGTTAAGATTTATCTGGATGATTTAGGTATTTGTTTTCAGGAGAATCACTACCTAAAATTACTTATTTCTCTCTGCCAGATATAGAAATATTTTGATTACTCTCCCAGGTACATACATTAACAATGCAGACATATGAAGTTAATGAAATTAATCCCTCTAGCATCAACTACTTAGCCATAAGTGAACAGGAAGAGAAGATTCATGCCTGGTTAGCAGCAGAAATAAAATCTACTTAGAGTTACAACAGAAGTTTTAGAGTTGTAACAGAAGTTACAACCACCAGCAAGAGGTTTCCTTGTGAGGAAGGAAATGTACTTCAAGAAGAACTATCCTCTATCCAGAAGATGCTGCATTGAGAACCAGCAAGGTTCAGCCATAGGCTTTACTAGAACTTGAAAGGCTGTCAAAGCAATACACACCAGACTCAAAGGACTTGGTACTAGAACTGCCCCAGTGTTTTTAAAACTCTATCCAGCTCTAGGGAGTTAAAATATTCTGGGTAATAGAAGGATTCAAAGGGGAATCTTTCTCTAAATCTTTCTCTTCATCGTTCTTTCACACTAAATCTTTCTCTTTATACAATAGAAAGATTGCACTCAGTCCTGCTCTAACACAAGATATTTCTGTTGGAGTTCACAACAAAATCTATTGATCTGTGGATATTTTTAATCACAGCAAACAGCATAGGCCTTTAAAGTAAATCTCACTTTTGACATAGGAAACAACTGTGTGTTTGGTTAAAAAAAAAAAAAAACACAAAAAATTCAACATGAAATAAAAGTACCATAAATCAATAGGAGAAGGGTTACAGAACTATTCCCTCTGTCAGGGCAGAATCTTGTGATGATACCATCAAAATCATGAGATAAAGACCTGTATATCATGGGCCTGATGGAAAGCAGAAAATAATGCTTGGAGCCTCTTCACTATCTCGGAGTTCCAAAGAAAGGAAATACTTATTTCCTTCTAGAACGTAACTCAACTCTCAGATTAACCACCAGCTGAAAGAAATAATCTTCCCACAGAACGTACATATATTGTATAGCTCAATTGCAGCTGCTGATGCCTGGGAGAAGCTACCAAAACAGAGAGATTAGCATCTGGCAGCCTTGGAAAAAGTCTAAATTTGAAGCTCTGCAGCTTCAACTATCTTGTCATAACAATATTGAGTACAGTTGCTATATAAAAAGGGAAGATGAACTCGCTGATCTCTCAGCATCCCTTCTCCAGCACAGCTCAAGGCTTATCCAACTGCACTGACCAGCCATCAACTACTCCCATCCTTCTTAATTTTGCCTATATTTTAATGAAACAGGCAAATGAATAAAGGAGTAGAGATGCAGAAGTTTTGTAAAAAACACCTATTGTGTGGGGAAAAAAAAAGCCTTAAATCAGCTGTGATCCAGTTCCCTTGCCAAATCAAAGTAGGAAAGACTACAGCTGGAGCTTCTGGACAAGAGAAAAGGAGGACTCAAATATCAAGAAAAATAAGCTCACTTAATAATTTGTACAATGGTTTCATAACTGAATGCTTACATGGATAACAATTATCCATTAGTACTCAAAAATGTCTTGGAACCTTGAGATCTAGTGTTCAAACATGTTCTCAAAGAAATATAAGCCTCATGATCTGAGGTTTAACAATTTATTTCAGTAGAAAGGAGACAATGAGACTTTCTTGGAAAGCTGATTATCCCATATATGCACTGCAATGGTTTTTTCATCTTTCTCTAAAACATATGGTGATGACCAAAACACAGCACAATACCTCAGGTTAAAGTTGAATTCAAGAAGTCCTAAATTCCTGTTATATATAACTTATTAAATATGCTTGGGTTTCAGAAATCGAAATCACTAACTGATGGTTGGGTGGGTTTCCTACCCCTCCATATGAGCAGCCTATTGCACAGCTGTCCTCTTTCACAATTCTTATACTTTCCTCTTAAATAACCAATTCTGGCCACTGCTACAGACAAAGTCCTGAAATACACCAACAAGAGACTCAATATTACTTTGATATAACAAGTCATAAATTCCTCCTAATTAAACACTTTGTTTACATTTTAATAAAACTATTTTCTTGCTACTTCTGGGAAAAAAAAAAACCAATACAAAAAAACCCAACCAGAAACCAATTTTTAAAATCCATATTTACATTTGCATAGTACTTGAAACTACAAATTATGTCACACATTTCTTCATATTAGCTTTCCAGTGCTTACACACTGCTACAGCAATTAAGCAAATAAAAAAATGTAACTGCATTTTGGCAAAATCAACATGAATTTCCCATTTAAAAGAGGAATGTATTTGTTATTAGTCTTATAGTATTACAGTAACATGGGACACTTTAAAGTTTCATAAAGTCTAGATAGAGAAAAATGTTATTTTCCTTATAAAGAATAAAAAGATAAGTTTCATGTCAAATGCCTTCCTCAGCAACATGGTCAAGTTCACTTTTGCCAAATCTAGAGATAACAAATGTTCACCACATAGGCTACCCTCCAAAAGGCTGACACAGAATGACAATTTCCTCCTAACATCCATCTTTGTGAATTCATTTCTTCAAATATAAAAATACATATGCCAATTGCTGATCTGAATTTTCATTGTAAAAAAAAATAAAAATCAACAAAACACATCAAATCTGGGGCGGGGGGGGGAGGGTCAGAGGGCTTTTTTTGGGCAGCATGGGGAGGAGAAGCATGCCTTACTACAGACACACCATTGAAAATGTAAGAAATATAGATAGGAAAAGCAGCGCCACTCCCTTGTTATTACACCGATAGAGGTGTAGACTTTTAACTAATCACATGGCAATGCAGAAATCAGCAGTCAGGCCACAAAACTCCTACCTCACAAAAGTCTTTAATGGATTAGGAAGAGGAAGGGGAAGTTAGAAATTTTTACCTACCACCTCTGGAAATAATCAGGATTCAGGGAAAACAGGCCTGTGTTTTATGCAACCATTAAAGAACCACTTACAATATGTGTGGTCCTTCTATAATCCAAAAACATGGTATCACTGCTTTGGAATAGTTCTGAATATACTTCAGATGTCATTAGATACATTTGCACCAATCAATCTTTCAAAAGGAAGTTCTGATTTACTAGCCTACTGTGTTGAAATGTTTGAAAAAGAAAACATTAAGTGTTTGAATATAATCATCATAAATCTGTGACAATATAAGGATAAATCAGTCCAGATGGCAGCATGATAACATTTTGTGTTTCTAATCTATAAAAAGATGTATAAAGTTCACCCTTAGGCATATATAAAGCTGTGGTTGAAATCTAAGATGATAAATGCTGGATTCAAAGCTGAAATTAAAAAAAATCTATAAGTATTTAATAACAGATACACACAACTTCAGTATATTTTGCCTGTCTATCATGTTAAGAGTTATTGTAAATTATCATCTACAATGTTATATTTTGAAACTTTACTGGAGCTTTTCTATTATTAAGCACATGTTAGAGCTTAATTTTGTTCATAACTAAGGATGAAATGGAATCAAATTTATGCCCAAAGGGTTTCATCAAAGCATACTTTTTGCAAATAAGGTTGGGTAAATCACAAGTGAATCTCTCCCAAAAGTCAGTCATTTTAGATAAATTAATTTTAGTAGCCTTAGTATCATGAGTATTCACAGAGCTTTCAATGCAGTTGTTTCCCTCAGAAAAAGACTACACAATTAGGGTCACATTATTAAAATCAGCATTTTCCAGACATTAAGTGTCAATTGCTCTCTCATCTGAAGCCTCACTTTCATGACACATACAGCTATGGAGGGCAGTCTTATAGCTTTCAATAGGCCAATTCTTCCAGCAAGAACAGGCAAAAATCAACAACTGGAGGATGAAATGTCAGCATGGAAAGAACCAGGCTTAAAAGTGTTAAAATAAAGATGAAATCAAAATGAGGGGAGGGGGAAATCTGAAACCCCAGTGACTATCCTGATAAAAAAACAAAACAAAACACCTTTTTTTTTTTAAATGCATAGTGAAATATTAATGTTTAGATGACCAATTCACTACAAATCAAATTAATACTACTGAGGTTATATGCTTTTTGAAAATAATTCTACTGAAGTAAAGAATGACTTACCTTTATAAGCATAAACAAATTTCTGAAATTTCTGCATACTGATTTTACACCACTCATTTACACACTAAAAGCAAATCTTTGAAGATTTGGTGTCTTTTACCTCCCAGAGTAATCCACTATTGCACATTATGTAGCACTATAATCTAGACACTGTTATCAGTCTTATCTATACACAAAACATTCAGAACAGGGATCTGTACAGAGATCAAGTACTCTCTATAAAGGTGAGTATTGAATTCTTAGGGAAAAACCCCTACTTGGTTTTCTCTCTAACAGAGAGCTGAAAGTTTAGCCTAAGGTTCTGACTAGACAACTGTGTTTTATAGCTAGAGATTAAACTCCTCCGTGATCATCTTGCATTCCTTTTTAAGCTACTACAATTTTTGGCTTCTACGCTACCTTGTGGCAATTAATTCATGAATTCAACAATTATTCACTGTTAAAAGAAAAAAAAAACTAACCTCCTTCCTTGTGTTCACGGAAAGCCTACCATCTGATAATTTAATTAGTATCCCTAATTTTTGTTATGAAAAAGGGAAATAATTGTTCCCATTCACTTTCTCCGCATTGCTCATAATTCTAGATTTCTATCACATTCGCTTCTCAGTTGTGTCTTTCCAGATTTTAGCACCCTGACAATTTAGTTTCTCCTTTCATGGATTTAATTCTTTTTTTTTTTTCCAATTCTTGAATATTGTTTTTATAGTAGTGTAAGCACAAGAGCTAACTAAGCCTCAACTACCGAGCTTTAAGAGCTATCCACTGTGAAACTCAGATCTCTATTTCTGTGAAAATAAACAGCACAGAGTTCATGGACATGACTTTAGGTTTATCAGGAATGGATTTCACATATTTTATCACCCACTCAGTTCTGTAAAATCCTTGGGGTAGCTCTACACAATCAGCATTTGATTATAGTGCTCTAAATAACTTTGCCATTGGCAAGCTGTCTGGCTTCTCCAACATCCTTGGTAGATCTCAAGAGTAACTTTGCTCTAATATGAAAATAAACTACTCCTACCCTTTAGTTTGCATCTTTTATTTAGCTNGTAAGAAATATAGATAGGAAAAGCAGCGCCACTCCCTTGTTATTACACCGATAGAGGTGTAGACTTTTAACTAATCACATGGCAATGCAGAAATCAGCAGTCAGGCCACAAAACTCCTACCTCACAAAAGTCTTTAATGGATTAGGAAGAGGAAGGGGAAGTTAGAAATTTTTACCTACCACCTCTGGAAATAATCAGGATTCAGGGAAAACAGGCCTGTGTTTTATGCAACCATTAAAGAACCACTTACAATATGTGTGGTCCTTCTATAATCCAAAAACATGGTATCACTGCTTTGGAATAGTTCTGAATATACTTCAGATGTCATTAGATACATTTGCACCAATCAATCTTTCAAAAGGAAGTTCTGATTTACTAGCCTACTGTGTTGAAATGTTTGAAAAAGAAAACATTAAGTGTTTGAATATAATCATCATAAATCTGTGACAATATAAGGATAAATCAGTCCAGATGGCAGCATGATAACATTTTGTGTTTCTAATCTATAAAAAGATGTATAAAGTTCACCCTTAGGCATATATAAAGCTGTGGTTGAAATCTAAGATGATAAATGCTGGATTCAAAGCTGAAATTAAAAAAAATCTATAAGTATTTAATAACAGATACACACAACTTCAGTATATTTTGCCTGTCTATCATGTTAAGAGTTATTGTAAATTATCATCTACAATGTTATATTTTGAAACTTTACTGGAGCTTTTCTATTATTAAGCACATGTTAGAGCTTAATTTTGTTCATAACTAAGGATGAAATGGAATCAAATTTATGCCCAAAGGGTTTCATCAAAGCATACTTTTTGCAAATAAGGTTGGGTAAATCACAAGTGAATCTCTCCCAAAAGTCAGTCATTTTAGATAAATTAATTTTAGTAGCCTTAGTATCATGAGTATTCACAGAGCTTTCAATGCAGTTGTTTCCCTCAGAAAAAGACTACACAATTAGGGTCACATTATTAAAATCAGCATTTTCCAGACATTAAGTGTCAATTGCTCTCTCATCTGAAGCCTCACTTTCATGACACATACAGCTATGGAGGGCAGTCTTATAGCTTTCAATAGGCCAATTCTTCCAGCAAGAACAGGCAAAAATCAACAACTGGAGGATGAAATGTCAGCATGGAAAGAACCAGGCTTAAAAGTGTTAAAATAAAGATGAAATCAAAATGAGGGGAGGGGGAAATCTGAAACCCCAGTGACTATCCTGATAAAAAAACAAAACAAAACACCTTTTTTTTTTTAAATGCATAGTGAAATATTAATGTTTAGATGACCAATTCACTACAAATCAAATTAATACTACTGAGGTTATATGCTTTTTGAAAATAATTCTACTGAAGTAAAGAATGACTTACCTTTATAAGCATAAACAAATTTCTGAAATTTCTGCATACTGATTTTACACCACTCATTTACACACTAAAAGCAAATCTTTGAAGATTTGGTGTCTTTTACCTCCCAGAGTAATCCACTATTGCACATTATGTAGCACTATAATCTAGACACTGTTATCAGTCTTATCTATACACAAAACATTCAGAACAGGGATCTGTACAGAGATCAAGTACTCTCTATAAAGGTGAGTATTGAATTCTTAGGGAAAAACCCCTACTTGGTTTTCTCTCTAACAGAGAGCTGAAAGTTTAGCCTAAGGTTCTGACTAGACAACTGTGTTTTATAGCTAGAGATTAAACTCCTCCGTGATCATCTTGCATTCCTTTTTAAGCTACTACAATTTTTGGCTTCTACGCTACCTTGTGGCAATTAATTCATGAATTCAACAATTATTCACTGTTAAAAGAAAAAAAAAACTAACCTCCTTCCTTGTGTTCACGGAAAGCCTACCATCTGATAATTTAATTAGTATCCCTAATTTTTGTTATGAAAAAGGGAAATAATTGTTCCCATTCACTTTCTCCGCATTGCTCATAATTCTAGATTTCTATCACATTCGCTTCTCAGTTGTGTCTTTCCAGATTTTAGCACCCTGACAATTTAGTTTCTCCTTTCATGGATTTAATTCTTTTTTTTTTTTCCAATTCTTGAATATTGTTTTTATAGTAGTGTAAGCACAAGAGCTAACTAAGCCTCAACTACCGAGCTTTAAGAGCTATCCACTGTGAAACTCAGATCTCTATTTCTGTGAAAATAAACAGCACAGAGTTCATGGACATGACTTTAGGTTTATCAGGAATGGATTTCACATATTTTATCACCCACTCAGTTCTGTAAAATCCTTGGGGTAGCTCTACACAATCAGCATTTGATTATAGTGCTCTAAATAACTTTGCCATTGGCAAGCTGTCTGGCTTCTCCAACATCCTTGGTAGATCTCAAGAGTAACTTTGCTCTAATATGAAAATAAACTACTCCTACCCTTTAGTTTGCATCTTTTATTTAGCTGGTATCATGTAAAAGGATCTCTTCTTTATATCCTCTATTACGGGTGTATACATTAACATTCTGCATGCATCCTGTGTCCAGCTCTGGAGTCCTCAGCACAGCAGAGACAGGGACCTGTTGGAGTGGGGCCAGAAGAGCCCCAGAAATGCTGGGAGGGCTGGAACCCTCTGCTGGGAGAGCTGGGGGTGTTCAGCCTGGAGAGAAGCAGGCTCCAGGGAGACCTTCTTGTGGCATTTCAGGATTAAAGAGGACCTACAGGAAGGATGGGGAAAACTTTTTAAATCAAAGCCTGTTATGACAGGACAAGGGGTGATGATTTTAAACTAAAAGAGGGGAGATTCAGACTACATAGAAGAAAGACATTTAATTTAACATTGAGGATGGTGAGACAGTAGCCCAGGTTGCTCAGAGAAGTGGTCAATATAATTTACTAAAAACAAGATTAAAACTTCTGTGGTTCCACCCAATTGCATTCCAATATTGCAATTACGTACTACACAGCAACAGGACAGAACCTGAAAACTTGCAGTTTTGCAGCTCCCTTTTAGACAGGACATTCAACAGAAATGATAAAACACTTTGTCTTGAAACAATGTGGAGTACTGACATTTCATTGATAATCACTAGTTTTAGACATCCATTTGTACTTTCAAGAAACCTTATTTTTAATCAACAGTTACTGTCATTAAATTCTTATTTTGTGCTATGTGCAGAACAAGAAAAAATAAAGCACATTGAACAGTGTTTGAATAAATCAAGCAATACTTGAAAATAATAAAGATCTCTTCAGATTTTCTTTTTATTCAAAGCAAAAAGGAGCTACATATCATGGGTACAAGACACAAAAAAGGGCTAATCAACTCCCTACATGACGACTGAATTTTGTGTTAAGCCACGAATGATCTAAATTGAAGTTGCATAAACAGAAAAGTAATGCCACTGGCAAACAGCCCCATTCTGTAACGTTCTATTTGAGAATCACTGGTTCAAGAAGGAGAGGCTGAGCTTTGACAAAGAGTGAGATGGGAGATGACATCAACTTTTTTCAGCAATGAGCTCAGCGTGCCAGCCAGCTGACAAATTAGCTTCTAAAAACCACTAACAGTAGCTTACAAAGTCACAGCTGTTATCCTGTTTTGAACAACAAAATGTTGATCTCAGTTGAAATGTCTAGTTTTCCAGAAGAGTTGTAAGTACCCTGATATTTTATTTTTTTTTTAAGCAATAAGTTATACTGAGAAAAATCACAAGGGACAGGCAATGACTGTGCTCTGATGACTCCATGGTGATGTTTAATAGTCAGGATTAAGTGTAACACTTGCATATGTTCTGCACCCTCCTTAAATGTAAAAAAAAAAAAGTCCCTAGAGTTACAGGCTCAGTAGCAACATAAATCTACAAATATGAAAGTACCATAGTCACTAGCAATTTCTGTAGCTAACTCAAGCAGTTCCCAGGATATTAACTTTGATAGTGGGAAGAAATGCATCAGAAAACCTGGCATCAGAACACTTGTAAGAGATTCCACTGAGGGAGTTAAATCAATTTATAGATGCTAATACTTTACCCAAAAAAAAAAATTTTTTAAATTTAAAAAAAATCTACAGTGGTGATGGGTAGACAAAGTAAAAAATAAATAAATTGTAGCATCATACTTCCAACTATTTAAGTAGTATAAATCTTCACTTTTATGGTCAAATATCAGGTTGTCTTCTCTATTTCTCAAAGGCAAATAAAAGCTCTATTAAACATAACAGAGGCAAACCCAGTCTTTGTGTTGGTACTTCTGAAACCATCATTGGTATTTGAACACCACTCAGATGATAAACGTTATAATTTTAAAAAAGAGAAAACTACAATTCCGATTTTATAGATGTTCTGTCCTTCAGTTTGTTACTTTACCTATCTTCCTGAAGGTCCAGAGAGAAATCTGTGGTTCAGCCCCATAGCTACATTCACCTCTCAAGCACCAGACTGCAGCCCTTCACCACTACAGCATTCTCTCAGCTTTTGCACAGACTCACAGCATGTGAGGGGTTGGAAGGGACCTCTGAAAATCATCGAGTCCAAAACCCCTGCCAGAGCAGGGCCAAAACTAGGGCAGATCANTCCAGCTCTGGAGTCCTCAGCACAGCAGAGACAGGGACCTGTTGGAGTGGGGCCAGAAGAGCCCCAGAAATGCTGGGAGGGCTGGAACCCTCTGCTGGGAGAGCTGGGGGTGTTCAGCCTGGAGAGAAGCAGGCTCCAGGGAGACCTTCTTGTGGCATTTCAGGATTAAAGAGGACCTACAGGAAGGATGGGGAAAACTTTTTAAATCAAAGCCTGTTATGACAGGACAAGGGGTGATGATTTTAAACTAAAAGAGGGGAGATTCAGACTACATAGAAGAAAGACATTTAATTTAACATTGAGGATGGTGAGACAGTAGCCCAGGTTGCTCAGAGAAGTGGTCAATATAATTTACTAAAAACAAGATTAAAACTTCTGTGGTTCCACCCAATTGCATTCCAATATTGCAATTACGTACTACACAGCAACAGGACAGAACCTGAAAACTTGCAGTTTTGCAGCTCCCTTTTAGACAGGACATTCAACAGAAATGATAAAACACTTTGTCTTGAAACAATGTGGAGTACTGACATTTCATTGATAATCACTAGTTTTAGACATCCATTTGTACTTTCAAGAAACCTTATTTTTAATCAACAGTTACTGTCATTAAATTCTTATTTTGTGCTATGTGCAGAACAAGAAAAAATAAAGCACATTGAACAGTGTTTGAATAAATCAAGCAATACTTGAAAATAATAAAGATCTCTTCAGATTTTCTTTTTATTCAAAGCAAAAAGGAGCTACATATCATGGGTACAAGACACAAAAAAGGGCTAATCAACTCCCTACATGACGACTGAATTTTGTGTTAAGCCACGAATGATCTAAATTGAAGTTGCATAAACAGAAAAGTAATGCCACTGGCAAACAGCCCCATTCTGTAACGTTCTATTTGAGAATCACTGGTTCAAGAAGGAGAGGCTGAGCTTTGACAAAGAGTGAGATGGGAGATGACATCAACTTTTTTCAGCAATGAGCTCAGCGTGCCAGCCAGCTGACAAATTAGCTTCTAAAAACCACTAACAGTAGCTTACAAAGTCACAGCTGTTATCCTGTTTTGAACAACAAAATGTTGATCTCAGTTGAAATGTCTAGTTTTCCAGAAGAGTTGTAAGTACCCTGATATTTTATTTTTTTTTTAAGCAATAAGTTATACTGAGAAAAATCACAAGGGACAGGCAATGACTGTGCTCTGATGACTCCATGGTGATGTTTAATAGTCAGGATTAAGTGTAACACTTGCATATGTTCTGCACCCTCCTTAAATGTAAAAAAAAAAAAAAGTCCCTAGAGTTACAGGCTCAGTAGCAACAAAAATCTACAAATATGAAAGTACCATAGTCACTAGCAATTTCTGTAGCTAACTCAAGCAGTTCCCAGGATATTAACTTTGATAGTGGGAAGAAATGCATCAGAAAACCTGGCATCAGAACACTTGTAAGAGATTCCACTGAGGGAGTTAAATCAATTTATAGATGCTAATACTTTACCCAAAAAAAAAAAATTTTTAAATTAAAAAAAAATCTACAGTGGTGATGGGTAGACAAAGTAAAAAATAAATAAATTGTAGCATCATACTTCCAACTATTTAAGTAGTATAAATCTTCACTTTTATGGTCAAATATCAGGTTGTCTTCTCTATTTCTCAAAGGCAAATAAAAGCTCTATTAAACATCAGAGGCAAACCCAGTCTTTGTGTTGGTACTTCTGAAACCATCATTGGTATTTGAACACCACTCAGATGATAAACATTATAATTTTAAAAAAGAGAAAACTACAATTCCGATTTTATAGATGTTCTGTCCTTCAGTTTGTTACTTTACCTATCTTCCTGAAGGTCCAGAGAGAAATCTGTGGTTCAGCCCCATAGCTACATTCACCTCTCAAGCACCAGACTGCAGCCCTTCACCACTACAGCATTCTCTCAGCTTTTGCACAGACTCACAGCATGTGAGGGGTTGGAAGGGACCTCTGAAAATCATCGAGTCCAAAACCCCTGCCAGAGCAGGGCCAAAACTAGGGCAGATCACTCAAGAAATGCATCCAGACAAGTCTTGAAAGTCACCCGAGGTGGAGACTCCACAACCTCTCTGGGGAGACTGTTCCAGAGCTCTACAACACTTACAGTGAAGTTCTTCCTCATGTTAAGGTGGAACTCTTTTAAAAGCTCTTTTTCATTCATAACCACTCCTAATTTATGGTAAGTTAAAGGAATAATCAAGCTAAAACAGATGCACAGCAAGTTCTAGGGACTAGCTCAAAGCCAGTGAAAAAAAGCCCTGGTCAAAGCTTGGATTGAAACTTCTAAGATCGTAAGTTTAGATATCTAGTAAAGTTCTTCAATTATGCAGCATAACACCTGTATCAACATATTTATTTTTTATCTTTAACTGAAGTACAGATAGTATAATAATGAAGTAAATAAGAGTAAATTAAATAAGAGCTGAGCACAACCTTGNCAGCAACAGGACAGAACCTGAAAACTTGCAGTTTTGCAGCTCCCTTTTAGACAGGACATTCAACAGAAATGATAAAACACTTTGTCTTGAAACAATGTGGAGTACTGACATTTCATTGATAATCACTAGTTTTAGACATCCATTTGTACTTTCAAGAAACCTTATTTTTAATCAACAGTTACTGTCATTAAATTCTTATTTTGTGCTATGTGCAGAACAAGAAAAAATAAAGCACATTGAACAGTGTTTGAATAAATCAAGCAATACTTGAAAATAATAAAGATCTCTTCAGATTTTCTTTTTATTCAAAGCAAAAAGGAGCTACATATCATGGGTACAAGACACAAAAAAGGGCTAATCAACTCCCTACATGACGACTGAATTTTGTGTTAAGCCACGAATGATCTAAATTGAAGTTGCATAAACAGAAAAGTAATGCCACTGGCAAACAGCCCCATTCTGTAACGTTCTATTTGAGAATCACTGGTTCAAGAAGGAGAGGCTGAGCTTTGACAAAGAGTGAGATGGGAGATGACATCAACTTTTTTCAGCAATGAGCTCAGCGTGCCAGCCAGCTGACAAATTAGCTTCTAAAAACCACTAACAGTAGCTTACAAAGTCACAGCTGTTATCCTGTTTTGAACAACAAAATGTTGATCTCAGTTGAAATGTCTAGTTTTCCAGAAGAGTTGTAAGTACCCTGATATTTTATTTTTTTTTTAAGCAATAAGTTATACTGAGAAAAATCACAAGGGACAGGCAATGACTGTGCTCTGATGACTCCATGGTGATGTTTAATAGTCAGGATTAAGTGTAACACTTGCATATGTTCTGCACCCTCCTTAAATGTAAAAAAAAAAAAAAGTCCCTAGAGTTACAGGCTCAGTAGCAACAAAAATCTACAAATATGAAAGTACCATAGTCACTAGCAATTTCTGTAGCTAACTCAAGCAGTTCCCAGGATATTAACTTTGATAGTGGGAAGAAATGCATCAGAAAACCTGGCATCAGAACACTTGTAAGAGATTCCACTGAGGGAGTTAAATCAATTTATAGATGCTAATACTTTACCCAAAAAAAAAAAATTTTTAAATTAAAAAAAAATCTACAGTGGTGATGGGTAGACAAAGTAAAAAATAAATAAATTGTAGCATCATACTTCCAACTATTTAAGTAGTATAAATCTTCACTTTTATGGTCAAATATCAGGTTGTCTTCTCTATTTCTCAAAGGCAAATAAAAGCTCTATTAAACATAACAGGCAAACCCAGTCTTTGTGTTGGTACTTCTGAAACCATCATTGGTATTTGAACACCACTCAGATGATAAACGTTATAATTTTAAAAAAGAGAAAACTACAATTCCGATTTTATAGATGTTCTGTCCTTCAGTTTGTTACTTTACCTATCTTCCTGAAGGTCCAGAGAGAAATCTGTGGTTCAGCCCCATAGCTACATTCACCTCTCAAGCACCAGACTGCAGCCCTTCACCACTACAGCATTCTCTCAGCTTTTGCACAGACTCACAGCATGTGAGGGGTTGGAAGGGACCTCTGAAAATCATCGAGTCCAAAACCCCTGCCAGAGCAGGGCCAAAACTAGGGCAGATCACTCAAGAAATGCATCCAGACAAGTCTTGAAAGTCACCCGAGGTGGAGACTCCACAACCTCTCTGGGGAGACTGTTCCAGGGCTCTACAACACTTACAGTGAAGTTCTTCCTCATGTTAAGGTGGAACTCTTTTAAAAGCTCTTTTTCATTCATAACCACTCCTAATTTATGGTAAGTGAAAGGAATAATCAAGCTAAAACAGATGCACAGCAAGTTCTAGGGACTAGCTCAAAGCCAGTGAAAAAAAGCCCTGGTCAAAGCTTGGATTGAAACTTCTAAGATCGTAAGTTTAGATATCTAGTAAAGTTCTTCAATTATGCAGCATAACACCTGTATCAACATATTTATTTTTTATCTTTAACTGAAGTACAGATAGTATAATAATGAAGTAAATAAGAGTAAATTAAATAAGAGCTGAGCACAACCTTGTGTTTTCAACAGCAAGTCTAGTACTTATTTTGGAACAGGTACTATCAACTCCTAAATTCATACCTGGAATTGGTCTGTCTCCCTTATGTACTTGTAAAACAGTTTTTCTTTAATTCCTAGAAAAAGCATGAAGGAGAAACAGCTAATAATTAATATCTGAAAAGATAAACCACAGCAAGTCCCCTTAACAAATACTCTGGTTGTTAAAGTGAAAAGCAGCAATACAGAAGAAACACTTGCTTTCTATTTTCTTGATTCACTCTTTTCACAGAAATATTCTGGAAAAGGAGAATTATGCTGCATAGAGTTCCATACAGTCATCAAAAGAAGTACAAATAAGAAATAAGGTACATACAGTGTTTTAATAATCTTTCCAAGGTCTTGGAGAATGAATGGTGTTGCTGCTTATAGAATTCATTATCCTCAATACTTTAGCCCTTCCCCATCGTAACAACACAGATCAGCAACTTGCAAAGGAAAATAAATAAATAAAAATACCCACTGGGGACTTTGATGTAAATACCTCTCACTAAACCCAATATTTTTGAGTTTCTGAATCAAAGTAAGTTGACTGTGGCAAAATGAATCCCTGCTTCTTAACAGTAAATCTCTGTCCTAAACAGTTCAGCGTCTTTTTGTTTCTTGATCTGCTCATGGCTTAGTTCAAACACAGATCCTGTGTATTAAATAAGTCAAATGAACATCAAGAGGCAAGTATTAAGTTTTAAATCTCATCCTTAACTACTTTTTTTTTTACTGTAAGCAAGATACAAACAGTTGAGATAGACATTTCATCTCAGGACCAATCAGCTTACCTCATCTTGTCCCATTTTACATTGCAGTGCACCACAGGAAACACTGTCATCTCCTACCTGAGACACCTGCAAGTTATCCAACTTTTCATCATTGAAAGAATGAGCTGTTTAAACTTATAAAGACATATAGATAAAGCTAATCAATTTCACAGAAAGTACACTCTACTTGTATACTATAGTGTGTATAGTGTATAGAAATTTGGGGTTTCATTTGTCTTTTTTTTTTTAATAGTATTCATTCTGTACCTGGACCAAACTATGTCTCTGATATAGAGAATATCATCTTTCTTCCAAAAGTACTGTGAAAAAAAATATTAATATTTATTGAGTATTCTCATAGTATGATGTGTCACAAAAAAAGCACATGAAAAGTTAGTAATTCTTCACAGTAGTCTGAATACTGAGCAGGAAAGATGGCAGCCAGCCATCTAATGAGCAATGAGTGATAAAGGAAAATCACTGAATAATTCTGAAGTGACCAGTGTTCATTCCATGCAAAGAATGAGTCAGGAGTTCTAGGGACAGAAAAAAGAAAATGCAGTCAATTAACACTATTACAATGTACCACACACACAATGAGGCTGTACTAAGGACCACTGGAAACCTTCATTCCATCATTTCTGTGCTGGTTTCATCAACTCATTCTTCTAGTGTAGTTTAGTAAAACTTATTTTTTAGTAGAGGAACACAGATTTCAGGGAAAACAAAACAAAACAAAACTTTTTCAGTTGGGAATATGTCCATCTTCAAGTTCTTCAGATTTCACCTCTAAATTAATAGGCAATCTTGTAGGAAAGCTTTCGTATTTTAGCTGCCAATCCATCACATGTCCAATCTAGGAACAGTTACTAATGAGAGTTCAAAAGCACTCAAAGAATTAGTGTTCTGTAAAATTCATAAATTCCAAAAACGTGTCTGGGTATAATCATGTCATGTCATGAGTTGTCTGACTTTTAGTTTATTTCAGTTATTCAAAAGGAAAAATAAGCTGGAATTACTATAGCTCCTATACACAGATAAAACTGATACTTTCTTCCCACATCAAAAAATGAGAAGATTGAATTGCATTTGGTTATGAATTGGATTTGTTCTTCGATTAAAAGAGAAGAAAAACAAATCATACTCAAGCTGAACGACAAACCAAATGCTATTCCATTGTAATTTTGTCCAAAAGACAACCAAATTTGTTATTTCTTCAACTCTTTGATCATTATGTTTAGCTTGTAAAGATGCCACTTACTACTGCAAATACTCCATTTCTGAACAGACTGGTATCATTTTTCCTGAAACTAAAATGTAAACATTCTGCTGTAGAACTGCTTCAAACCCACACTGGGCAAAACTGGACTTAAAAAGCAAGAAAACACTTAGATTTTCATTAAAAATATAAAAATACTTTTTAAAGGACTTTGAAGGGACAACAATTAGAAATTTTACAGAATGAGGAGAAAGATGGCAAAATAAAATTACATACTCTCCATATTCAGCCTTATTCCCAAATCCCAACAGTAACTGAAGTTTTTGAAGTAAGCAAATAAATACTCCACCTATGCAGACATAAGGGCACAAAATGTGAAAGATACAGGTTAGCTCATCTTAAACTTTGCAGAGAAAAGTAACTTCTGATGGCCCCAACCTTCCAGCCCATGCCAGGAGAATGAACTCTGGCTCACAAAATGCCACACTCCTTTAGCATCAGCAGCAAACTGCCCAGAGAACTGCCTGGTCTGGTAGCATCAATCTGTACATCCCTGTGGGTTCCCCACATACATAAAGAAGCCTGGCTACAAGGATCTGCTTTGGCATCACGATTACAGAGTATGAAATCCAGAGGAGATGAATGTCACAGAGGAGGGAACTCTTAGAGCCAACTTCATCTAAGGGGTTTTGGTACAAAGAAAGTACATTAACCTATAATGAAGAACTCATATCCCTAAAGTAATTCTTTAAAATATCAAGTTTATGAAATACACAGAAATTTTATTCTACACAAATATTAACCAATCAACATGCTCTTTAATGGGCAAGTATATGCAACAGATTTCTTTGATTCTTGAACTAATTTTTCAGAGTCTCTCAAGCATAAACCTGTGTCCAAAGTCTTTTCAGGCCCAGAACAAGTAAAATATACCATTCCAGAAGCAGAATGCTCTCAATGAAGAAATTTAGAAAATACTCAAGAACATTTGTTTCTTTTTCAGCCTGGATTAATTTGTGACTATGCTGCTGAATTTTCCAACAAAACTGGTTTTTGTTTCCAATTGTGACTCAGGTAGCAACTGCTATGACCTGTCCTCATACACATATCCAATAGGCAATACTCAAATTCTCCAGGCTGTCCATCATCACCTTTCTACACCAAAATGCAAAATTTCATCCTGCTAAGCATCTTTGACCCCTCACAGTACATAGAGCCAAGCAGCAGACCCAGAACCTGCATCTCTTCTTAACATGGAAACTTAATTGACTTTGATGATAAGCTGGGTCTCCAAGTTAAAAGCACCCTGTTTACCCAACTGTCCAGTACTCCACAGGCTAGTAAGTTTGGGTGCTTACTAGACACTTCCCTTAATCTTCTTAAAACAAATGATTTATCCATTTAAACAGAACAGAAATAAATGGATAAAGTAATAAAATATCCAAGTACTAAAAATCAAATAATGCATATACTGTGTTATCCACATAGACCATTTCCTCAAAGCTTGCATTATTTATCTTAGAAGTTAAAGGTCTGGATTCTGGCAACCAAACCACAGGGTCTCTCTCAGCCCTGCTTCCTCACTTTTGGGGTTGGAAGGTCAGGAGAGGAGGAGGTATGAGTGGAAGGAATGATTGCAATTCACTGCTATGTTTTCTTCATTACCACCATTCAGTTATTAAGCACTTCGTTATTCAGAGCATGACAAAAACCAACCAACAAAATCTTAAAAATAATTAGCACATGCTTATCTGAACAGAAGTGACTGGACTGTCTAAATACTGCTGCTTTCTCCTCCAGATGTGAAAAGTCAGTCCAGCAACTCTCCAGCACAGAACACATCACATGCTGGAAATTTCATACAAACATCTTCTACACTTTCCCCAACCTCACCTGAGTTTAGTTCTATTATTCTCTAGGTACATCAATAGGGGCCAGCCTGAGTGCTATGCAGAGACAGTCCAGTGCACTCCACAGGAGCTCAGCACCACACTCAACACAGCCAGGATGCTTCCAGTATTTGAACTGGCTATTTCAGGGCCAAGCGGGTTTCATGTTGCCTGGGTGATTGGAGGGCAATTTTCTCCTACATGCACATTTTTGTTCTACATCCCATTTCAGCATCTTTATTTCTCCTCACCTCCAGTATTCCTCCTCTACAAAAGGGGAACCATACTGTTAAGAAGCTTGTTAAAAAATAGGATCTTTTTCTCTCTCCTCCTTCCAATTTTATTCCTTCCATTCCCTTCTCATCCTCTTTTTAACCCTCTTTCTCATGAATGATCTTCAGATGTCTTCGCCAATAAAAAAAACCACAATACATTTTAAATTACAATGGAAGGCTTTGAATGTTGACAAGTTGTGGAAAAGTAGTAGATCCAGGTACTAAACACTTTACAGGGAGGGAAAAAATAAAAGGAAAGAAAAAAAAAAGAAAAAAGGACTTGGAGAGATACATGGGAGAAAAGATTAATAACTTATTTTACTTTTTTTTTCTCTAAAAAATACCATTTATATGACTATCTCAGACTTATGTAAACATCATAAACAGTACAGAAATATTTCAAGATGCATTTATTGAACAAGGGAGTACTACAAGGTTGTTTGGTTTGTTTTTTTTTCCCAAAAAACAGAGAGAAGCAACTCTGCTGAGCAGGCATCATAATCAAGTTCAAGCAGATAACAAGCCCAGCCCAGCTAATTGCACACAAATAACTAGCACTCTTCATGCTAGAATACTCAGGGAAAGTTAATAATAAAATTAAAACTAACTCCCTTCTCTATGAAGTTCTTCAAATCACTTTTTTTATTACAGTTCATTATATGGGGTTTTTCCCCTCCTTGTTTTTCATACTTTTCTTAAATGGCTACCTCCATACATGTATTTAATTGTATACTCCTCAAGGCAGTGACTATTTCCTTAATTGTCTGTAAAGTCCTCTGCTATAAACAACTGTACTATGCAATGTTAAGTAATAAAAAATGAGTAATGCTTTGCTGAGAAACAGGCATACATTAATTATGCAAGATAATCTGGAAAATATAGAAATAGGGAAAAATCCATGGCATTATGAATCCATAGCTTTAAAGCATCGCTACCCAATGAATGGTTTATGATATTCCATTGCTGTATTATATTTAATTTCTCTTGGGGTATTTAAAAAACATCTGTTTTGAAAGTTACCAAATGGGTATTGTTTACTCGGAAATTCTACAGGGTGCAACCTCCTATACTGTCAGTTAAACATACGGTATTTTAAATCGACATTATGGAGCCAAGTGTTGAAGCAGGCACTTAAAATGCAAAGAATATTCTACACATTAAAAATACTGTCCAGGAGTTATAACATAAATCAAATACAGATTCTAAATTCAGTATTTAATAACTATGCAATTGAAAAAAAAAAAGCCAACATTTCGTTTTTATTACTTACTGAACTAATTTCATGTCTTAAATCTACATTGCTGCAGACTTACCCAAGCACAGAAGCTACTGAAACTGATGTAATTTTAAAACCAGAAGCAAATTTTTATTGCTGAACTATGGCCTTGAAAATGGGGTTCAATATGAAAACACTGACATCAAATCTGAAGAGCACGAACATTCTGCTTTAGTATTCGTTAGAATCTCTTCTCCAATCTTGCCCGAGGTTTGAAAGCAGCAAATCTGCATTTTCCCAGTGTAAATGTTGTGCAAAAGCTTCACAAACAGAGATCTAAATCTGCAATTTCCATTACTAAAATAAATGAAAAATCTATAAGAAGCAGTGAAACTGGCATGCAAATGAAAGAACTGTCAAGACATATATTGCCTAAAAATAAGCTTACAATAACTATTTTAAAGACTGTGTGTGGTCTTACCCATATATTTTGGCAAGATGCACTTTCTCCAACCACAGCTAGATTCATCCAAAAGCAGTGGCACTGGAGAGTCTCTGTCTCACCTGTCAAACTTGAAGAACGTTGTTCAGCAGACCACCATGAGTCCATGGATAGGATCCACAGCACTCCAGCAGCTGTTCTTGATAAGTGTTCTCTAACTAGAGAGGCAAAGGCTTCAAAAATGTTCTGTAAGAGGATCACCCTCGATATACGTGCATTTAAAACCAAACAGGAACAAAAAATAACGTATCTAGAACAAGACTTTCAAGACATCAGGGCAACATCAGTTACTTCATACACATTTCTGTCTGATACTCAGAAATAATCACAGATTCTGGGCTATTCAATTTACTGTGGAATTTTACTAAATTTATCTCTCTCTCAAATTTCAGGCAACCAAATCAAACACCTAGAACCCTGAAATCTTCACGTAATCTAGGAAGATTAACTTTCTCCATTCCTTTCCCATGTATCACAAGAAAAATATTTTCACACCAACCTAAGTGGGAAGGAGAGCTGAAAGGCTGCTTAGCTACAGTAAAGGTAAGAGTCAGGGAAAATGGGAAGAAGAAAAGCTGCCAGTTTAAAATCTACATAAGAGGATATTAAGATGACTAGAAATACCTAGAGAGAGCAGTTATCAAAATTCTGTCTATATAAACTAACTTTGACTGTTATTAAACAGCATATAATCATTGATTTCCAGAGCAAAGTGAATATTTTCTAAAAATAAGTCACCTCTTTGAAATACTGAGATCTGCTCTGGTTTAACTCCTGGTAGCATTGTATCCTAGAAGCAAGAAAGGCTCTAGAGAGATCACTTTCACTTTTCCCTAGATATATTTAGTATACTAACTAGCATAGTTAGGATATTATTTTTCTTTGGTTTTGTCAGTAGCATGTTTGAAATAAATTTTATTAAGTGGTAGTGTATGTAACATTGCATTGTGGGTAGCAGTTTCCTGCCTTAACCTAGCCACATCCTCAGCTGTTATATGAGACAAGTTTCCCATATTTTCTGCAAGTTGACTTTAAAAAT